>JALBZZ010000094.1:0-66071 GCA_038051095.1 Globisporangium irregulare
CCGTGTAGAATAGGTGTAGAATAGCTTAACCACAAAAGGGCTGGCCCCTCTGGCACATGAGAAAGTCCCATCCAACAAAACAAGTTAGGGGCTTTTGCCCCCCCCCCCCCCACGCGAGATTGTTCTTGAACTTGTAAGCAAAATCTACTTCGCGATTATAACGTCCACCAATGGTGAAATCCAGATCCAGGTCATTCACCTATTTGCACCATTCAAGGTGTACAGTCTCGCAGTTCACAGTGTTGCGCAGGACATACTTGAGTAGGTGTTCGTGGACGACGAGCAAGTTTCTACCGATAAACAGCCCAAGAACTGCCACTACAAGATCAGGCTCACCAAGAGCTACAGAGTGCTCATCGCTCGCGTGTCTTGACGCCGATGTGAAGCGATGATCCACACGAGCAACAGAAATGAAGTCGGCAACGTCGCTGGGATCGCCAAGAAGAGATCTGCGAGCTAGAGGTATGATCCTGATTCCATCCGATGCTCAAATCAAGTGAGCTTCAAGAAATGAAACTCTTGCTTTTCTGTCATGAAAGTAATGGTTGTGAAGTGTATGGATGCCAAACACCGCCAGCCTGAGCACACGCGTAGTCCGACGGACTAGTCGGAGGCTGAAGGC
The DNA here is from genome assembly GCA_038051095.1 of Globisporangium irregulare. Taxonomy (NCBI): domain Eukaryota; phylum Oomycota; class Peronosporomycetes; order Pythiales; family Pythiaceae; genus Globisporangium; species Globisporangium irregulare. The sequence continues at coordinate 623 of JALBZZ010000094.1, forward strand.
TCGCGTGGGCCAGCAGTCAACACTCCTTCTTCGTGCGGAGTTGTCAAGCAGTGATCCTTTTTCCGGCGGTGATCCGTTGATCCCCTCCCTACAAGCATCATGATATTGGTTGGAAGAATGACATTTGGTTTACGTGACCCTCAGGCTGCAGTTTTCGGCTACTGAGGTTCAATCAACAATACTTGCTTTAAGGAGTTGCTCATTGTAGGCCAAATGCATACTGACACAATATCGTTCCTATCGACTTCACTTGGCCAGGTAGGCTACGATATTGGTGTTCGCCTTGATACCTTCGATCAACGCCTCCAACCTCAGGTACGCTGTAGTGTTCAGCTCTGGCAGATTCGCCTTGAGCGTGATCTCGACCAAGCCAAAGAGATACACGACGTCGACGAAGGTGATATCGTCGCTCGCAAAGGATTTGCCCTGCACTCTGCTCTCAAGCGTCGAAAGCGACTTTGGGAGCGTCTTCACACGTGAGGGACTTGGCCATCTTCTCAGCTTTGCAGCTTCGTCCAGAGTGAGTACAGTTCTCCTTCAGAATACCGTCACCTGCATTAAGCTTATACCCTTTAAAATCAATATATTCACCAAAATCGAAATTACGTAAGCACTTACTGTACTTTCAAACTTTCAAACTTGACGCGCATTAGTGGCCTGCCAGAGCTTAAAACGCAGCACAACCAGCAACCAGAACAACACGCGATGGCGAAGACTGCGACACCGTGCATTAGGTTGAACAGCGAGCAGAAGAGAGCGCTCCGCAAGCATCACGCAGCGCATCCGGACATGTCGCGCCAAGAGCTAAGTGAATAGGCGACGTTTGAGTTCAAGTTGCCGCGCTCGCTCGCCTGAACGTCACTGACCGACCTGAAGCGTGCAGGCGATGGCGCCGAGCCCAATCCGTTGCGAAAGGCAAGTCACCATGCGCATTCGCCTCAGCTGAAAGTGCAGTTAGCAGCATGGATCAACAGGTGCGAGGAGATGAGGTTCCCCATTGTCACCGGAGCAACAATTCGACAGAAAGCAGAGAAAATACGTGGCACGCTCTTGAATGCAACCACTTCAACCACTGCTGCTGCGCTTTCGAAGTTGATGTTCTCAAAAGGCTGGCTCTATCGATTTCAATAACGGCACAGTCTAAAATCCAGGCAAACGTATGGCGAAGCTGGCTCGGTCAAGGCTGCTACAGTTGGAGGTGGACGCCGCGTGCTGCAAGCAGTGACAAGTCAGTACGACAAGAAGAACATTTATAATATGGACGAAATCGCCTACTTCTACTACTCAATTCCCGACAAGACTATCTCGAAGAACAGCATCCTCGGCCGAAAGAAGATTAAGAAACGCCTTACTGTTACGGTGACGAGCAACGCTGCCGACTTAATCAAGGCCCCACTCCTCTTCGTTGGTGTAGCTCGGCAACCGCGGTGCTTCGGAGGTAAAAGTGCTGAAGAGCTTGGCATTCAGTATGTCAATGCTGCTAAGGGCTGGATGAATACTGAGCACTTTACAAACTGGACTGAGCGCTTTAACGAGAGGATGAAGAGCGAGGGGAGCCATGTCCTATTACTGCTGGACAACGCCTCATCTTATCGCATCACTGCGCCGTTCTCGAACGTCTCTGTACACATGTTACCCCCCCCCTCCGCAACACGATCTCCTTCCTCCAGCCACAAGACGGGGATTATTCAGTCATTCAAGAGCAAGCTGGATCAGTTGAAGACTCGGTACATTGTGGATCAGCTTGACGAGCTGCTTGATAGTGTCGTAGAGGTATGAAAGGAAAAGGCAGAGACGCCGATAGAGTCTGTATCATATAGACGTCATCCAAGCGATGTAATGGGTTCAAGAAGCATGGAAAACAGTAACAAGCGCCACAGTGGCAAACTGCTGTCACCACACAAAGATCACCGACGACAACGTGTATAATCTCGCTGAGAGCATGAAGCAGCTTGCTTTAGGGCAGTAACCGGACCACATGACCGTCAAATACTATCACTCTTGTATAGCTTTATCCTGTTACATTCAATACTTGATATATTTTTACACGATTTTTTGTGACGGTATTTTGAAGAAAAACTGTACTGCTTATGTTGTTAAACCCTTTCCTTGTGGTCGACTTTGCTGAAGGCCGAAAACATGGCAAAAGTAGCTTGACTGCCGCCAGCGTGAGGTGTCGGCGTTTGCTGTATACGCACACACGCATCAATAGGGAGAAGTGAATGTTCAGAGTTGCTTCGCATGCACTGTAGGTGTTTTGTTTCAAACGTGGAAGCCAATGCTTGTCGCCCCCACGTTCGTTGCTCGTTCGCTTCATTTCAGGCAGCAGTCGACCGCGCTCGAAGCTGAATGACTGGGAGCGCGGCACTGAGGAGAACGTACTGACAACTGCCAGAACTCAACCTCAATACGCGTGTTTGTACCAAACAGGTCCTCTGTAGCTCGCTACGGCGAAAAACATCCAGCGAGCTCCTCATCAGTGTGCTAGTATTGAACAGCGCGGCATGGCCTTCTCCTTCGAAGTACACACACGGTGTATCTATCAGTGGTATCCTCTCGACTTCCGGTCATGTAAAGCGTTTCATATTGTCCATATATGTCCCCAAGAACAATCTTGGATGGACGCTCTGGAAAGTAGTAGCAAGATGCGATCCCGGTTTTCCGTACTTCCTCCACTTTCATTTTCACGACAATCGCACCACACACCGCACAACGCCTACCCTTGAGCCACACCTTTCTCACCCCCACAAGTTTCTTTCAATTCACCAAGTGAGATCCAGCGAATACTCTGTAATTGATCACTCGACCAATCGAACGTCGATGCGGGCGTCGTTTTCGACTATCGCTCCACGTCGGCGTGGCGTCTCGCAGACTCACAGGAAGCCGCCAAAGGCTGAGATCCCTCACGCAAACGCTCGTAAAATCACTTGCGGCGATCGAAAGCAGGGGAAAAAGTGTAGCCATAACTGAAGTATGCACTGGACAAAACAGGCAAACCTCTCAGATTGATACACCACAAAAATACATACCCCTTCAAAACAGATTATTGTGCTTTGTGACCAATAAAATTGTGGCAATTGTGGCATTTAACCTGTGCTGCCACAACCACCCATCTCTGCCTTCGTCCGAAGATACCTACGACGTATTTGCTCACATAGCCAAGTTGGCATTGAACAGCGCAATGCCAGCTCAGTCCTCATACGTCCGCTTAACTAATGAGCAAAAGCAAGGTCTCTGCGAACACTTTGTAGCGTTTCTGGACCAAACGCAGCATGAGCTCGGGGAATGGACCGAAACGACGTTCAGGCTTCCATGCGCGCCATCACGCATGACGCTACACCGCGCTTTGCAACAACAAAATCAGCCGGCGCAACGTCCAACAGTCAAGACGAATCGAGACGTGAGCTCGAGACAGCTCGAGTAAGAACTGCTGCGCTGGATCCTCGGATGCGAAACGTTCCAGTTGCCTGTCGCCACGGGCGCTACGCTCTGTGAGAAGGCTGCACGCATCCGCGACAAGATTGAGGCGTCGACGTCGACATCCAGCACGAAGCTCAAGGCGCTGACGCTCTCCAACGGGTGACTATATAAGTTTCAGCGGCGTCACGACCTGAGCTTGAAGCGCGTGCAAGGAGAGGTGGCGTCGGCAGATATCGTGGCCATGAGTGAAGGCAGAGCTGCGCTTCAGCGCCTCATATCAAACTACGCGCGGCGCGACATTTTTAACCGCGACGAGACCGCGTACTTCTACTGCGTACCGCCAAACACGAGCATCTCAGCTCGACCACTCCCTGGAAGAAAGAACGCGAAGAAGCAAATCACGGTCGTGATCGCGTGCAGCTCGAATGGAACGGCCAAGCTACCGCTGCTGTTTGTTGGCTCAAGTCGGCAACCAAGATGCTTCGGGGGCAAGAGCGGTAACGAGTTGGGGTTCGATTACGTGAGCACGCCTAAAGCATGGATGGATACACAGCTTTTTCAAAGCTGGGTGATTCGATTCAACGCCTCCATGCGAACCGAGAATCATCGCACCCTGCTCCTTCTAGAGAACGCTTCGTCGCATCGCGTCGACGAGTCCCTCTCCAATATCACGCTGCAGATGCTTCCACCCAACACAACCTCGTACTTGCAGCCTCAAGATGCCGGTATCACCAGGCAGTTTAAAGCACTGCTCACCGAACGACAAACTCATCACGTTCTCGACTGTCTCGACACTTTAATGGAGAGCGCGGCTGCTGAAGGTGGAGAATGTGAGCGGCGAGATTTAGACAAGCTTTACAACGTGAATGCGCTGACTGCAGTGCAATGGGCGCAAGACGCCTGGGAGAGCGTCACTCGCACGACCTTTGTGAATTGCTGGCGCCATACACACATTCTTGACGAAGAGATTTACGAGCTTATAGACAGTGTCGGTAGGATGTGCCTCTAGGCACCACTGTTGCAACTGCGTTTGAACTGAATAACAAATTAGTCTGTGCGCGTGCGCATACACACAACACGTATCCTGCCGTAAGGCGTGCAGTACTTTGGCGAGTTCTGTGTGCGCGGCGGGAGGGTTGCCTGGGTAACCCCCCTCCCCCCCTGAATCTCGTGAAAATATTTGCTTGTGCTGATTCGTTCATTTTGACTTGAAATTGGTATGCCGCATGCGTGCAACTCTCGCGACACGCACTGTCCATCGATACCTGTAGCTATTAATACCTCTATCTCTGTAAAAGCCTTCATAAATTTATATTTTGGCATGGCAATTTTGGCGTATCAATCTGGGGAGTTTGCCTGTAATTGTTCAAGGTCGTCTATGACATATATTGTACAATATTTCGTTTCTCGAAGCGTCGTTTCGTGGCTCGTCCTGCTATAATAAATCGACTCAGCCTGCAACTACAACGGCTTCTTCAGAGTGAAGAGCAAGAAGGAAGGGGGAAACGCCATGCAGCCATCTTCTCTCGTGTTCCAGCAGCAGATCAATAGCAGCAGCATCAACAGTGATAACCAAGCGATGGCGGACGACCAGCAGCTACTGCAAGCGGAGGTCGAGCTTCTGCGCAACGAGGCGCGGCACAAGGACGCCGACCTGCGCCTCGCGACATCCGCGCTGCTCGCCATCCACAACGGCGCCAAGATCCAGGACCTCGTGGAAACGAACCTGGCGCTCGAAGAGCAGGTCAGGTCGCTCAAGAAGATGGTGCTGATGGTGCACCAGCAACCGCAGCCGCAGAGTGGGAGTGGTGACAACACGCGTCGCGTGGGGATGCGCAGAAGCACGAGCGAAAAGCTCAGTGCGAATCAGCCGAACGAGCCGCTGAAAGCGGTGCTTGGGCGAGATCCGAGAGACGATGACCCGATTCACTTTCGAAACAATGTGGGTGGAGCTACTCTTTGAGAACAGAGAAGCTGCTCGATGCAGATGTAGAATTGACTGGTGTTCACGATCATATGTTGTCAATACAGATCCCAATAGCGACTGAAGCGGATATCCAGGTATGAGGAAGAAGCGCGTGTTTGACTGCTTCTTATGTGCTTATATCGACGGTTAGCTGTCCGCTAAATCCAACGTTATGCTTGTTATTCGACAGGGATTGCTGTCCAAGCTTTCAACGAAAGAGATGCAGCTCGAGGTGTTGCGCGAGCGGTGCGCCGGGTGGGAACAGCAGGTGTGTTTGTGCTGAGCCGTGAGAGTTTTCAATCGGTAAGCGTATTTTAATTTCTGGTGGATTTTGTGTACCTACAGGTGATGGACTTGAAGTTCGAGCTGCAGTCCATGAAGGACGCAGCAAAGGAGAAAGCCGAACAAGAGAAGCTGTCCCACGAGACGCTGGTGCGCCAGGAGCAAGAAGAGTCTTTCTGTGAGGATCCTTCCGCAGCGAAGAGCAATTGTGACGGAGGACTCCTCTCGCCTATTGCGAGCCCAAAGTCCCCCAACACTGACGTCGTATTCTACAAGGTAAGTCTCCAGTGAAAACTGGTAAAAGTAGTTGACTGCTATTGGTATCCGAGCGCCAGTTTACGTTGTTTGTTTGCGCTTCCAAATTATGTAGAGCTTGGCGCTGGCGCGAGGAAAATACTGGCTCCGAGCAGAGGAGACCGTCAAAGCGCTGAAGAAAAAGCTCGCTGCTGAGTGCGAAGCAAATGCGTCCATTCGACGAGAGCTGTCACATCTGGAGGCATGCGCACACCCGTTTTGCATGCGCTTAAACCACACAACACAACTTTGCTGACCCTTTGCTGTGGGAAACACCGCTCTATCTATCTAGAGAACCAAACTCAAGCTGGATGATTTTGCTGCTCGATTGAAAATGGCGCAAGATCAACTTTTCGAAAAGGAAAAGGAGCTCTCTGTCGCCGTGAAAGAGCTGCAGCTTTTGCGGCAAAAGCACCAGGAAGAGAGCGTTCAGAGTAAAGTGCGTGACTTGTAGCTGATACTTTGTTCGACATTGTCTTGTACGTCTCATGCTGATTGACATTTCTATTTTGCAGATCGATCGGAGAAGGAGCTGTCGAATCATGCAAGAGCTGCGAGGGGAGCTCAACATCCAGCTGTGAGTCATTACCCTTCCTCGTGACTTCATGTTCCTTCGAAGCGATCCATCTAACGCAACGTTGTCTCAATATTCGCTCATAGGATGCAACTGGAGAAGCTCTACAACCTCCCGAAGCCTCCCAGCCCACGACCAGCGCTGCAGCGCTCTTCTGGCAGCGCCAGCGGCCGAGGAGGCAAGCAGATCAAGAACTTTATCAAGTTCCAAGCAGCCGCGTGACAATGCAGCTATCCTGACAGAGGGATATGATACGCATTTACATAGTCTACACATAGTATTTATACCAAGCAAGCACGACCTGCATAATAGACAGTAGCCATAATAGCCAACAGCAGACAGCGTCAAGTTGAAGTTGTCTGAAGCTGTCTCCGTACTGTCTGAGACACAATAACAGGATCGTGTTGAAGCTTCCTGCCGTGTCACATACTGTACGTGGTTCTGAAACGCAGTCTCTTGCAAGTGCGACCCCGTACGCACCCACCCACTCGCGCAAACTTCAGAGAAGCAACAGAGAGCGACGGAAGGAAAAGCGGAGAGGCGCGCGTGAATGGCTCGCCGCAACGACGTCAGTTAGTCGACTCCGCACGCACGCAGATACACACCCACAGTACTGCAGAAGAAGAAGATGGCGATGGAGGACGACGTGCGCAACATGCTGCTCGACGTAGAGACCGCGCAGCAGCAGACGCTCGGCGCGGCCGCAAACGAACCGGAGCTGATCGCGGACCTGAAGGACCCCGTGCTGTTCCTGCTCGATCTGCTCTGCCAGGTGGACGCGCAGATGGAGGTGCTCGAAGTACTACGACGCGTGTTCTTACCGTGTTTGGCGTTCTGCTACGACCCCCGCGTGTTCCTGGATGTGCCGAAGAAGAAGGAGAAACAATTTGACACTGCTGCGGACGAAGCAACAGCGCCGTTGTCGTCGCCATCGCCATCGCCACCGCGTGGAAAGAAAGGAAATGTGGTGCTGAAAGCTTTTCTCGATGCGTTGCATGTACTCACGACCAAGTTCGAGGTCCGAATCGAAGTCGTACAGGGTGTCGTCACCTTGATCAAAGAGATGTGCGTGCAGTCTGTGACTTCAATCGATGTCGTGATGCTCTTCGACTTCCTGCGCGTCGGGAAACCTCCAGCGCGTCAGCTGCTTTTGGAGATGCAAACCAAGTTGATGGAGATGGAGATGACTCCGCGTGCAATTTTCACCATGAAGGGTCCCCACGGCGGGATCATCGCGCCGTCGTCGCAAATGCTGTTCTCGAAGAAAGGTTACTCATTCAGTTGTGGGGTGCTTCTCGATGTGAACTCGACAGTCGTATCATTGTACAGCTTCCGTGGCAACAGCGGGCAAGGTATCTCTGCGATGCTGGATGGCAACACGCTCGTCATGAAAACGCATTTGCAACAAGGGAATTTCAGCCAAGTCGTGATCCCGTTTGCGGATGGTCGCCGCCAAATGGAGACTGCGTGGACTCATCTCTGCATCGTCCACGCGAAGAAAATGGTGTTCAAAGACAAGCTGTCGGTATACGTGAACGGGAAGCTGGTGCAAACGGGAAGCTTGGTGTATCCAGACCCACTGTGCATGGTTGGGGGTCATAACTGCATTGGGATCATGCCAACGTTGCCAGGGCTGCAAGGGAAGATTTGGAGCCCGACTTTGTTCGGAAGCGTTTTGACCGAGAGTGAAATCGACAAGCTCCATTGGCTGACGCACTGGAAGAACGATCTGAGCTCGGCCGCCGCTGAGAACACTGGACTCACAGACAAGTCCAAGTTCAGCTTCAGCTATGATGCAAGAAGCTGCGATACTGAGAATTGCATTTGCTACGACGTCAGTGGCAACGATTGCCACGGCTGGATTGAGCCAGGGACGAACGCGTTTGTGACCCAGAGCTTTGTCCAAGCGCTCGACAGCGTTGGTGGATGCGCCTGTTTTTTGCTGTTGCTGCTCGACCAGATCCCTGAAATGGCTGACTTTCACCCAAAGCACGAGTTCTCGATGGAAGAGATCTCAGAAATGTTTGGATTTGTTGCGGCAGGCTTGAAGAGCAGCATCACTTGTCGCTCTCACTTCATCCGTCTAGACGGCGTGAAGGTGCTGGTGTTCGTGCTGCAGTCTATTTCGCCAACTTACCTTTCTGTGGAGCTACTCGATGGTGTGACCAAGATTCTTGAAGCTCTGGTTGAGTTTGTGCCACAGCATGTTGCTATTGAGTACATCAACTTGCTCCTCTTTCTCAACACGAGCTGGTACCTATCTCCTTTCAATACGCAAGGCAAGCTTCTCGCAGAAGTGCTGCCGCGATACCTACAAACCATTCAAGAACGAGGTATGAGCAGTGGAAAGCAGCAGGGGAACTCCCACAGCAGCTCGAGCAATCATCTATCACCAAGCCGAGGGGTCGATGCGACGACTGATTCGGAACCAAAGCAAGAGGTCAATGTGCGATTCTTCTGCAACTTGCTTGTGCAAGTATACTCACTCCGTTCAAGAGAGGAGGTGAGAGTTGAGCCAATGAACGACATCCAGCTGGAGTTTCTGCGAAAGCTTATCATTCACAACTTGATCGACCGGCTGCTCTTCCCCGTGGTACCAGACGCTTCTATCGACCAGTGGAGGCAACTGGTGGTATATGTCCAGCAGAGATCATTTGCCATGGGATCTAGCGACAGCGAAGGAGAAGGCGCCAAAGACAGCGTGGAGCTCAAAGAAATTGTCCGATACTTGACTCAGATACTAACTTCGGACACACAAGCCACCTCGTCCCAGACGACTTCAGCTCGCCGAATGATGACGTCGAAGATTTCCAAGCTGTCGGAGGGGACGTTGAGGTTGTGGTGGAAACCGATGATGTCTGCGAATGAGACCGTCCAGTTCGAGGCGCTGAAGCTCTTCGAAGCATACACACTCGACAAAATTGTGCTGAAAACGAGGGATATGCTGATGTTGTATTCATCGATGCAAGCCCATCCGATAACGCTGCCGATCGCAGAAGTGTTGCTTGATATCGTGATTGGCAAGAAGCGGTTTGGGTATTTTGGAAATGCCACCGGTGCTCCTGGTTTCTCTGTATCAGCTGAAGGTAGATCGAGATCTGTAAACATCGCGCGACAAGATTTTGTTCCACTTATACTGCTTGGTCTTCTCCAGCACGCGGAATTTGATGTCCAAGCGTACATTCTCCTTGAGATCAAAGCTCAGGTATCATCGCCGATGTCAGGCGAAAGTTTGAAAGAAGCGATCCGATCGTGGCCACCGTGGTTGTGTCGACTGCGAGCTGTGTCTGCTGGCGCTGCAGATGGTATCATTTCCAACGAGCTAGAGCACCGAGCTGCTGAGAGTGAAGTCGATCCTTGGCTGCAAGAAAAGCTGATCGTGTTGAATGACGAGAATTCCCCGGTCAGCTCAAGGTTGGAGGCGATTCAAGAGATCTCGCAAGCTGGGGACACACGTGGTTGTCTGTGTGTGTTGAGGATTTTCCAGAATACAGAGCAACCTGCGTCGATTGCAAAGGCGATGACGGCATTGATCAGACAGCAGTTGCCAGAGTGGTGCCATGTCCTGGCGCACAAAACGGCGAACCAAATGATCGTGGACATCGTGGTTTACAGCGTTCTCTACGTTCGAAGCGGCTGGATGCACTTTCTGGAGTTTTACTTCTACCATTTTCGGCAGCCGGCAGATTTGGTTGCTCTCAGCTCTTCGATTTGTGAGAAGGTTCTTGCGAAAGTTTGGCAGAAGGACATTTCCAGCTTTGTCGAGGCTGAGATTTTGTGGGAGAATATTTGCCAAGTTGCAGCGATCCTGGCGCAATGTCAAATCGTCACGCAGCTACCAAACTTCGAGAAGGATGCGGCACTATCTCCTCGCCAGGAACGAGATCTGATGCACAGAGCGTTCGAGCTGTGGTTGGTCGTACTTCCTCACTTGCATCAAGTCAACTGGAGTGACATGAAAGATCATCTGGCGCTGCACGCAAACTACGGAGAGGATGTGGTAGCTGAAAAGAAAGAAATATTTTGCAACCTCGTAGCGGCGTGTGCTCGCTCTCGACTTCTTGCTCTCCATAGTGGGATTGAGTATATCAGGCTGTCCCAGCAAGTGAAGGAGTGCAACACCAGTCAAGTGGACGGGCTTCGAAAGCTCTTGGAATGTCTCCGCGTGATTCGTCCATCTCATGCGTTGGAACAACGTGGTGACGAAGCCCACGCTGCTGTCAAGACCATCACTCGTTCATCTCGATCCAACAGTGCGTCGTTTCAATTAACGCCAAACTCTGCAGGCAGCAAAGCAGCTGTGGGACCAATTCTCGCTGATTCTACAATGTTTTTCGGCTCTGATGAAAGCGACTCCTCGATGGATCATCAAGAGCAGAAGGAACTGATCCATTTGTATATCTTGGAAACCTGCTTCGCGCTATTACGAGACGAATTGGCGACATCCAACTCGTTCTCAACGTCGTATTCGATCGTGGACATCATGGTTGCGACTGCAAACAGTGCGCTCCTTCTTCAAGATGACTCAGTGATGCCCGAATTATCCAAGACCCTCCAGATCATCTCATCAACAGACCTCACTTTCTTTCACGAGTTGTCCCAGCTTGAGGATTTTTTCACGCTGTGGCAGCTGCACCGTGAGATCCACGAGACATGCTGCGATCTTGATTCGTTCCAACAACAGGTGGATGCTCTCCACGCTCCATTCCTTCGTCGCTGGCGCAACCATGTGAACCAGAGCACAACAGACTTCAACCCGTACCTCACTCAAAAACACGCTTCGGCGCAAGCGGAAATACTGAGTCAAGAGATCCAAAGTTGCGAGAAGCTATGGGAGCAAATCGCTGATGACACTGCGGCTGCGATGCAGGGGACCGAAAATGACGACCGAGACGAGTCGTGCCTCCCCCCGCTGAAAGATAACGTGGAGAAGTTCGCCAGCAGCGTGCACAAGTTGATATGCCACACCAGCAACGAGCTCCTGTCTTTACCAGATGAGTCGACTGCCATTGCTGCTGCGCTTGATCCGACGCCAAATATCGAAAGAAAGCGAGTGAACGATGGATTCTTGTACAAAGTTGCCTCAAAAGAGAACAGCCTCCGCATGCACCTTCGGCTGAAGAAGGTTCGAGAAAACTATCGCCTCCGCAATCTCAGCTGCGAATACGCCGGTTCATCGTTCCAGGACACCGAGAGCCGCGGTAGTGGGAAGTTTGCCAGACGATTGTTTCGTGGTTCCGCGCCGAATGCGAGCGAAATGGAACAGAGCTGGCGAAGTGACGCGGGGTCGGACTACAGCGATTTCCTCGCTGATGCACACATGCGCGCTGCAATAATTCGCTCGTGCTCGAACGTGGACATGAGAAACTCGGAGTATGAGGTCCACTCAGATGAAGACGACGCTGACGATGACGATGTTCAGTTTTACGACCCACACGATGAAGACGAGAACGTGAGTGAAGAAGTGGCCGAGGTCCTTCAGTTTTATTCGTCTAACGATGACACAGAAGACGGCACGGGAACGAACGAGCTCGACTCGAGTGCCGAATCGAACTCTTCGCAGCCCCAGAGCTCAAGCGCAATCTATGAGCCGATGCCAATTCATCCGCTTGCTCTGAGCTCCCCGCCACCACCTGCATCGTCTAATGTGAGCTCCGTGCCGTCGTCGACATCGTCACTGAGTGCATTCTCCATCGGAGCGTCAGTGTTGAGCGTTGTAGGAGGTGTCGCAGGTATGGTCCAGAAGGCGGCAAAGGATGCGAAAGATGCTGTCGAGTTTGGTGTGGACTCTTTGTACACTGCGAAAGACGCCTTGACCGACGAGGCACAGTCGCTCATGGATGAAGTGTCGACGTACATGGAAGGCAATGATTTCGATGGAGCCCACATATCTGGCTCAGCTACATCGGGTAGTCCCCACACGAAGTCGTCGCCTTTGGCTGCGAAAGCAAGCCGCGATAAAAACAGTGGCAGCCCTGTGCTGTTCCCGCCATCTCCAGTCGTCGACACCCAATTGAAGTCAAAGGGGAAGGACGCGATACAGAGACAGAGGCTAAAAGGATTAGCCAGGTCGGGTTCTTCTTCGTCCAAGCAGGATGTGGTTGTAAGCGCGAAGTTGGTGCGCCACATGCACATTGTTGACGGAACACTGGCGCTGTCAGACTCATCGCTGCTCTTTGTCCCCGAGCGGGTGATTGACGAGCATGACAGCGTTCTTGTGGAGAAGAAGAAAGGAGTTACGATCGAGAAGAGTTGGAACTTTCTGTTCAAACGACGGCGTTGGAAGCTGGACGACATCGCCAGCTTGAACAGGAGACGATACCTGCTCAAGTCCACTGCGCTCGAGATATTTGTGCATTCGACTCGGCGAAATTACTTCTTCAACTTGAACCAAGAAGATTTGAGCTGGTTTCATGAAGCGCTCATGTTTCGCCGTCCGCTGCTGCTGAAACGAGATCCGGCGATGCGACGACTGCGCCACCCAAGCAGTATCTTCCGTAACTCCAACATGAGCACACGGTGGGTGAACCACGAGATATCCACGTTCGAGTACCTCATGTGGCTCAACACCATCGCAGGGAGAACGTACAACGACTTGACGCAGTATCCGATTTTCCCTTGGGTGATTGCAGACTACGAGTCTCCGGTGCTGGATTTATCTCGGCAGTCGACGTTTCGCGATTTGGCAAAGCCCATTGGTGCACTGGACCCGGCGAGATTGAAGTTTTACCTGGACCGGTACAACGCGTTTGAAGACTCTGACATTCCGAAGTTCATGTGAGTACTCTGGGTTCGCGCTTTGGTGATCCGGTTTTCAATTCTGGTACGAATTGATTCTAATCGCGTGTGTGTGATGAATAGGTATGGGACGCATTACTCGAATATCGGTGCTGTGCTGTACTATCTCATTCGACTGGAGCCCTACACGTCGTACGCGCTGAGCGTTCAAGGAGGAAAGTTTGATCACGCTGATCGCTTGTTTCATAGCGTTGCGGAGACATGGCGCAACTGCTTGACTGACTTCACGGATGTGAAGGAATTGACGCCAGAGTGGTTCTACCTGCCCGACTTCCTCGTCAACTGCAATGGTCTGGACCTCGGAACGAAGCAGAACGGGGTTGATCTTGGCAATGTGATTTTGCCACCGTGGGCTCGATCTCCAGAGGACTTTGTGATGAAGAATTTTGTGGTTAGTGAACTGTCAGCTTTGTCTTTGTGTCCATTGTGAGTGCTCGTATTCATACTGACTTTACATGAACCTTGTCCAGGCGCTGGAGAGTGAATATGTGTCGGCGAACATTCACCACTGGATTGACTTGATATTTGGCTCCAACCAGCGCGGGCTTGCAGCTGTTGCGGCAAACAACGTGTTCTTTTACTTAACCTACGAAGGGTTGGTGGACATCGACTCTATCACTGACCCAGTCACCAAGTCCTCCATGCGCGCACAGATCGCTCACTTTGGACAGACTCCAAGTCAAGTGCTCCGAGATCCTCACCCGGCGCGCAATTTCCTTGTAATGCCCCGTTTCAGTGGGTTGTTCACTGAAGGAAACGGATCGAATATGATCACAAAACTGGACTACGAGCATGGCGAGGATGTACCGACTACCAATCCACTGGTGCCCAACTTTATCCCAACCCTGGTCACTCTACCCCATGAGCATCCGATCGTGTTTGCCCAAATGGTCTACGGCACATATATGCTGCTCTGTGTTGACAGCAGCGGGATGCTGTCATCCCAACGGTTTGGTGGCAAATTGGCGAAAGTTCACCATTCTCCGTTTCTGAACGATCTGTCTGCATCAGCTACGAAAGCGTCCGGGGTCTTCAAGTCGTCCGGGCCGTCTTCATCTGGCGCAGGAGGAATCACCGTTGGATCGCCACCGACTTCGTCAAGCTTCCTGGAACCTCTGGCAGCAGAGTACATTGAGATTCAAGATCGCAAATGCCGTAAACTCACGAGCGAGAAGCAGCTGCTCGCCCACTCTGGTCAAGGCTTGGCAAACACGGTGACGTTTCTCAACGGCGGCTCTGTTTTCTGCACAGTCGGCCATCACGACTTCTCTGCGCGGTTCTACTCGGCGAGTGATGGCACGCTACTCTACCGCTTGTTGCAGCACAACTCGGTTGTGACGTGCCTCGCGACAAACAAGGTTGGCAGCATCCTCGGACTCGGAAGTGCTGATGGGACGATCTCAGTGTGGAAAGTGGCGAACATCAACTCGACGCTTCTGGATTCGATCAAGATTTTCCGCGGGTCGAAGAGCAACAAGCCCGTGCACGCGAACGACTACGCCGCAGACCAGGTGCTTTTGGGACACAACACAACGATCAAGTGCGTGGCGATCTCGGAAGAGCTGGGGGTTTGCATCAGCGGGTCAGCGTCGAACGAGTGCTTGGCACACAACCTCGACGACGGCTCGATCCTTCGCCAGTTCGATGTCTCCGGTCAGCTCTCCCCTGGAGTGATCTCGGTGGTGCTGTCTCCTGTGGGTCACGTGCTTGTGCAGTCAATGGGGACTGGTGCTTCAATCCTGTACTCATTCCACTTCAATGGCACTCTCATGGCAAAAGTGCCGCTAGGAGATCGGCCGATGATGTCTATCGACGTGTGCGCGCGATACTCGAAAGTGGTGGTGAGCAACAGCGAGCGGGCGATTGTGTTTGCGGCGCACACGCTGGAGGACAAGGAGATGGTGCTGGAGAGAGAGAAAGTCGGCGAGATCGTCTCGCAAGCGCTGTCGCCCGACGAGACGCATCTTGTGTTCGGTGTCGCCAGCGGTAAGCTCGTGTCCATCTCGCTGCTGCCATAGTGCGGCTTAACCAACTGCTTGCTTCGACTATACGACACGCCGCGATTGCATTTTCAGCAAAAAACAAAACACCCGCTCTCGCATTCGCGCGACAGCCCATGTGTTCTATATTATATAAACTCCCTCCTGAAAAGAACAACCTTGAATCTATCCGTCTTCGTCAATCCACCTCTTTACTTTATCTCTACACGAAACATCCCACCACTAACTACTTACTCCTCCATCTCGACGTCCTCCATCTCGCCGCCGGTCTCTTCGCTGTCGTTGTCGTCGTCGCTCTCTTCTTCCTCGTCCTCCTCGGGGCGGCTCGCGATCGCTTCCTTGATCGACACGATCGACTCCTCGACGCTGTCGAGCTGCTCCTGCAGCTGGAACTCCTCCCCGAACTCTTTTTTGAGCTTCTTGAGCATCTTGGCGCAGCGCTCAAAGAACTCGAGCGCGTTCGTGAGGTCGTCCATCGCGCGGTAGCACGTGCCCACGAGGAACCAGAGCTCGGCGTTCTCGTCGTCCTCCTGCATCACGCCCTCCAGCACGTCACACGCCTCCTCGTATTTCTCCACTTCGATCAGCAGCTTGCCTGTGAAGACGCGGAATTCGAGCGGCGGCAGACTGTTCTCGTCACAGTTCTCGTTCAGGCGGCGGTACGTCTCCTCTAGTAACGGGATCGCCTCGTCCTTGCGCTGCTGCGTCAAGCGCAGGTTCGCGAACGCTTGCGTCGGCTCTGGGAGACCTACGTCATACTTCATCGCTTCCGTGAAGTACGCCTCGCAGCGCTCTTCCGCGTTGTCTTCGTCGCACAAGTCCGTCATGTAGAGCTCGCCAAGGCCGCAGTACGCATCGCAGAGCTGCTTCTTGACGATGAACGCATCATTCGACTGTTGATCGATCTGCTGGAGCTCCTGGAGCAGGTACTGGATGCCCTGGAGCGAGTACTTCTCGGCCTCTTCACCAGCCACCAGCTGCGCAACGTAGAACCACTTGCCCGGATTCTGCGCAGGCGCGACCACGATACTCTTCTGGAACGCCTCGAGCGCGCGCTCCGGGTTATTGAGCTCCGTCGAGAGCTCGCCGACCATGTCGAGCAGCGCCGTGTTGTTAGGCTCCTTCACCAGCGCGCGCTCGTAGAACTGCACGGCGAGCTCCGGCTGGCATTGGTCCACGAGCGTCTCGGCCTTGGCGACCAGCTCGGCGACCGAGTAGTTCTTGGCTTTGCCCGAGCTCTTGACCATCTTCTCTTCCTGCTCCCTGCTGGCTGTCTGATCGACCGGTCGATGGCTTCACGAGACAAGCGCCGATTGCGTCTGGCAATCAAAATGCGCCTCAAATGCCCACGCGACCACCAGTCACAGCGTGTACCACCTCCAGTGGTACATTGCCGGAAAGCAGCACGGGTACAGAAGTGGTACAGTATCTCAAACAAACGAACTACTACTGTGCGCACTTTGTGGATTGATTGATTTTTATCTACTGCTCAGAGATTCGCGCAAAAAGCGAAGTGGCCTGAAATGAGCCAACGCGATCGAGGGTGAGCACTAACTGCAATGGCGACAACTGCTTGAATTTGCAACCTCTCAGTACTGGGATCGGGGAAACCTGGCTGGTTAGACCAATCATGTGTATCGACTTGGAACCGAATCCTCCGATTCGAAAGTATTGCACGAGTTCCTATTGCTCGCTTTCGTAGATGACCAGCGGCACACGCTTTGGAGTCGCTTGAGCGCTCAGCAGCATGTTGAAGTGGGTCGTTGTACGCTTGGGCGACTCGCAGACATTCACAATGTTGCGGCTGGACGTGCTCCACTCCGACCACCGGTCCTCGAGGATGCTGGGCGACGCCGACACTTTCCGACGAGTTGACGCCAGGATGGACGAGAACAGACCCACTTCTCCTCTCTTGAGCAGGCGCTTCCGAGCCATTATACACAGAGCTGCAGCGAGAGCGACGACAACCACAGCCACGGTGAGCACAGTCGTGAGTGAGAACGTGGAGCTCTCCTGCGAAGAAGACATTGCAGAGGCTGTTGCACTCGGAGCTAGGTGTGTGTCGGTGTCTTCAGAGTCTCGAAGACTCGATGCATTGGACGCCTGCAGAGCAGGGATGATCAGGAATACGTCGGCATTCGAGCTGTAGACGATCTGCGCATTCGATCCGTTCGCGAAGAGAGCTTTCCAGCTTGGAACGCGGTCGAGTGGGATCTGCACTTTCACTTTCACTTGCGCTGTTGTTGTGCTGCTCGTATCAAAGTCCAATAAGGAAGGCTCTGTGATAGATGCCGGTGATGGTACTGGCGTGACAGTCGTCGGGATGGGAGTTTCAAGCAATATGAGGTCATGTATTGGAGGGAGAAAGAGAGAAAAAGAGCATTAGCAAGCGTACAAAACCATGAACTCCCAGCGCGAAGCAGCAATCTGTTGACTACTTACCCAATGGCGGAGCTGGCGTCGTCTCCATCATTCAACCTGTAGAGTTTAGGCAATGATCACACACTCCTCGCCAGCGCGATTCACGTAGTTAATTGGAGAATGCGCCGGTGTAGTGGATGCGAAATGTCATTAAAGCACAAGTGGCTGGCACCAGAATGAAAGAGTGAGAAAGATCTGCCGTCATCTCAGGCCAACTTCTGTGACCACCACTTGGTGTCCTCAACCATACAGGTACGACTATAGGTATATAAACCTATTTCTAAATGATGTGATTTTGTCGATGCCCATTGTAGGGTGCTGCAGTCCCTATATCGTGTGACCGGTACAAATGAATACCAATATCCGAGCCAGTTGCTGTTGGAGTGAGAATTTAGACATTTGCCAAATAAAACCTCATTGAATGAGCAAATTTGTCGGAAATGCTCAAAGCAAGTCTTTTCTGACATTGGCGACACCACACGTTTGAAATTTGAAAAAGCAAGCCAAGGCGCGTTCTTTTACAAAAAGAGAACTCAGAGACAGCTTCGCAAGTCACTGAAGAAGCAGAAGAAGCGCCACCTTCATCACCAGAAGAGAGAGCCACAAGCGCCACTTACTCCCTGTACATACATCACCAGTCCACAGGCGTACCCACCAGCAGATCCAGCCATGCGCCGCACGACGCTCGGTCCCATCTCGTCCTCGCAGCTTAATGTGCGCTCCACGGTGCTCTCGGCCGACCCGATGACGCGGATCTCTCTCGGCGCCACGAATAAGTCATTCGCGCGCCAGTCCATCGGCCCTCTCGCGTCCTCTGCCGCGGCAGCGGCGTCGCGCCGCGTGTCCACCGCAGCCCACGGTGCCCCGCGACCGCCTCCCTCTGGGCCGCGGAATTCGACGTCCCGTCAGTCGGTCGGCACGATGGCTGCTGCTGCTGCAGGAAGACGCAGCAGCGTGTATGGCGGGCGTATGTCCATGTCCGCTCGCGGCGGCCGCCTCGACCCCCGCCCACTCGTCGACAAGACGTACATGAACGGCTGCATCCACGCGCTGATCGAGTTCCTGAGTGACCGCCAGTACGACCACGTACTCTCGCCCAAGATCCTGAAAGGGCCGTCGAAAAAGGACTTCTACAACATCATCCAGTTTCTCTTCCGTCAAGTGGACCCGACGTTCGAGTTTGGCGTTAAGTTCGAGGAAGACGTCGCGGCGCAGCTCAAGAACCTGCGGTACCCGTTCGCGATCAGCAAGACTGCGCTTGTCGCAGTGGGCAGTCCGCACACGTGGCCAGCGCTCCTGGGATCCATCGCGTGGGTCATCGAACTTTTGAGTGTGCGTTCGCTTTATGATTTGCTCTTCTGTCGCAGTGATCATTGTGCTTATTGGGCTCTTGTATGTGCGTTTCTAGTATGACGAGGTTGTCCGCGAGACCAACGTCGACGAGTTCGATGGAGAGAATGGGGACAAGGCGTTTTTCGAGTACCTCGGAACTGCGTATCGCGTGTTTCTGGCTGGTGACGATGATCAGTACAATATGCTCGAGCAGCAGGAAGCCAACAAGCACGGTGCGTTCTTACAGCCATGCCTCACCACTCTCTCGATGCTCTCGCCTATGGATTCGTTCTAATGGAAACACTGCGAACGAACTGCTTGCCATGTAGACACCCGAACCCATGCTATTCGTGAGGACTGCGCTGAAAAGGAAACAAAGATTGAGGAGCTGAAAAAGCGCATCGAGCAAGCCAAAAAAGCCAAGGTATGTGAACTAGTAGTAGCGTAGTGATCTGTGGCTGTGGTCGTGGTGTGTTGTGTACGTTTACTAAAAAAAAGGTGCCTTTTGTAGTCTTCTTTGCCAGTTTTGAACTCCAAGAAAGCCGACTGCTTGAGCGATCTGGAGAAGTTCAACAAGCTTGTCGCGCAGCTGGGTGTCCACCAGTCCAGCTTGATCCAGAAAATCCAGGAGCGAGACCAGGAGCGTCTGAATAAAGGTGCGTCTAGTTATAAATCTGGACTCGGTTGCGTTTGCTTGGGCAAGTTGGATCTGACTGCGTGTGAGTGTTTGTTAAACTCCAACAGAGAAAGAGCTCCAAGCTCGTCAACACGAAATCCAAAACCTGAAGATTCGTATCGAGAACCAGGAGCTGTCAGCGGAAGATGTCGAGCAGATGGCGAAAGAGCGCGTGCGACTGAACGAGCAGCTCCACCTCACTGCCCAACGCCAGAAAGCAATTCAGTCCAGTATTTGGAGACAAGAGACGACAATCGCCGAGCAAATGGATGCGGTAAGTCCAGACTAGCAATTCTCCCATGGTCTGTATGAATTATTACTGACGGTTTTGTTCTTCGGTTTGATCTCGCATTCAGATTGAAAGCCTTGTAAAGCAATACTCGGTGAAGGCAACAAGTATGAAGCTGCTGCCCTCGATGGCAAAGAACGCCTACGGTGTTGACTACGAGATTGTGCTCGATGCTCACACGGGAGGAGTTGTCGCTGCGAAGCAACTGAGTCTTCATGTCAAGCAGCACATTCGACCTGCATTGCTCAACTTTAGGAAGAATCGCTCCGACCGCACAAGTGTCGCACTTGACGAGGTGCTGCAGCTGCGAGCAGATGTGGAGCACAGTCGGGCTATCTTCAACGTTGAGCACGAGAAGGAACAGGGGCTTGAGTCGAGAGCGAAGAAGATTGACGACACTGTCCGTCGAGAGCGCGAAGCACGGGAAGCGACCATCAACCAGAAGATCACAACGACTGAGGATGTGGAGCTGAAGATTGAGGGTATTCTGAATGAAAAGGACGTGAACACCCAGGAGATGCAGTCCCGTCAGCAACTGGAGTCCCTGAAAAAATCGTAAGTGCTCGCTGCTATTACCTGTTGCTGGAGATACTTTGCTCAATCATTCGATGTACTCACGCTTGATATTGTTTGTGTTTCCTTTTCAGTTTCGCGTCCATGATGGAGAACTACCACAACCTTGTTGAGAAGAACCGTCACGAGGTCGCGAACGCGCTCATCTCCTGTACAGACCATAAAGAGATGATCGAGCAGGCCATCGCGTCGCACGAGAAGGAAGTCGAAGCTTTCTGGTCGTGAGCACCGCAATATTTTGAGAAGCAGCGAGTGAAATTATAAGAAAACCCATCACGGTTTGTACGTACTTCGAAGTAGGACACAACGGTGAGATGAATGTGTCGATCGATCGATGAAAATGCACCAATTTTGTATGAGTACCTTGCGCTTGTAATTGGACTAAGGATTAGGTTGAGCTTGCCAAGGTATCAATGGAATGAGGACCTTCGATGACCTGAAGACGGACGAAAGACATGACGAAGAAGAAAAAGAGCGCAGCAGCTTTGATTTCTCACGTTGCAAGCCAACTCAAGAGCAAGTACCTTCTCAGCTGTCGAGTGTTTTGTTTGGTTAGTTCGCCTCCAGGGAGTTCGTACGCAACACGAACTGGTCGAACTTCTCCTGTAGCTTCTGGCGCTGCGCGAGGCGCTTCCGCACGAGCACCGTGCGGTTCTGCTTCCAGAACTCGATCTCGTCCTCGGGGATGCCGTAGTTCTCCTCGTCGTCCGAGTCGCCGTCCAGCTCCGGTAGCGACGACGCGAACTGGTTCGACGCGTCCCAGCCCATGGACGAGAGCAGTTGCATCTCCATGTCTTCGTCCAGCGACAGCGTCTTGAGCGTGCACACGTCGTCGCAGGACGAGTTGCAGCGGTGCGGCTGGTTCTGGTCGCTACTGTCCTCGTTCGTCGAGTCGCTGTCGTCGTTCTCGTTGTTGTTCTCGTCGTCGTCCTGGCTGCTGCTGTTCGAGTTCGAGCCGCTCGAGCGACTTTGCGCCTTCTGCTGCTTTCCGGACTTCGTCTGCCGCGCGCCACCACTCGTCTTGCCCTTGCTGTCGTTGTCCTCTGAATTCTTGCCGTTTTTGCCGTCGGGCTTGTCCGCGATACTGCCAGAGCCCTGCTTCTGCTTGGTGGCGCTCTTGCGTTTCTTCTTCTTCTCCTTCTTCTTCTCCTTCTTCTTCGCCAGACGCCGCGACTCATCGTCCTCCTCCGCCAGCAGCTGTTCCATCATTTCCATACCGTGCAGCGCCTCCACCGCCACGTCAAAGTTGCGGCGCAGTGTGAACACCGAGCAGTGCACGAGTAGTTCCTCCGAGCGCTTCTCCGTGCGGATCTGCGTCCACAAGTTCTGCATTTTCTCCCAGATGACCATCCCGAGGCAGATCAGCACCTCGTCCTGCGCCTCGGCGATCGTGCGCGCGTGGCGATCCCCCCAGTCGCCCACAATCTCCTGGTCGGCGCGGGACATGAGCTGCGACATAAAGTCAATGTGGCATGGCACCACGATGTGGCTTGTCGTGCGCGAGTACGTGAGCTCGTCGAAGAGATACGACGTGTAGTGCAGCTCGTCGCCGTAGTCGCTGTGCTCATGGTGCTTGTCAGCGCAGTCAAAGCCCGCGCAGTCCTCGCAGTCGTCCTCGCTGCAGCTCGAGCCGATCAGCAGGTCGTACGCCTCTAACACCTTCTCCTTACAGCGACAACAGAATCGATGCCGGCGCAAGTAATTCTCCAGGTCCGTGAGGAACTGGTCCGAGTCGATATGCGAGAGGTGGCGCTGATGCTCGTCCGAGAGCTTCGCCCAGAGTGCCTCGAACGCCGCGGGACGGGGGCGGCCGCGTGCGCGTTGCGCATGGAGCGCACAGCGCGCTCGCGCTCCGCTGCTGTTGCTTCCCGAGGACTTGCTGGTGCGGTTGATCTTCGCGAGCGACGAGCTCCCGCACCGCTCTTGGTGCAAGAAGAGCGCGAGTGACAGATCCGAGTTGTTCGTGTGGTGGTCGTTCAGCTGGAAACTCGTGTCTTTGTTGAAAGTCAGCCCCGAGCTCGTGACGAGTGCGGGCGGTCGACACGAGCCGTTCATGAGCTTCTGCGCGAGCATCTCCGTGCTGTTTCGACACCCTGTGCACGGTATTAACTCGTTCGTGGTCTGCAGAAACTGGTACAGGTAGCCGCGCAGTGACGCCGTGCGCTCGTGGTCCGTCAGCAGCAACCAGCGCTATTATAGGTACGCATACAGTGAGCTTATATAAGTAGCTGCTCGTCCATCACATCTATCACATCAAAACCGTCACGATACCGCCACTATTCAATCTGCCACATAATCGCGTGCGTACCTTTCGGAATTCGCGGGACTCGGCGGGGGTCGGCTGGCACTGGCACACGTGCAGTGCGTCGTCGCTGAGGTCGCGCGAGCCGCTGCTGGAGGCCGTGGTGACGCTACTGCTGGTGCTGCTGCTCTGGTGCGCGAGCTTCTTGCGCACGGCGGTTTGCGCGGAGGACGAGGCCATCGCGAGCGCCCAGTCCGGCAGGTCCGCCAGGTCGTCGCTGTCCATACTGAACGTGGTGGTCGTGGCAGTGGTCGTGGTGGCGACGTTCGCGGTCGCAGGAACGGCGTCCTCGTGGTGGGGCTCGGCCATGGCCATGACGCTGACTGTCTAACTAGTTGACTGATTGCGGTTGTCCGGTTCGCGTACTGAGCTGGGCTTCGCTTGTGCTTGTAGCTCTCTCTGCGCTTTAAGCTGCAAGCTTTTGGCTCGGTCTTGGTATAGGCGTGCGTGATAGACTGACCGATATCAGCCAAAGCTTTTGCTTTTGTGGGGGCCGTGGTTATGGTTGAGGGGCTCGCAGATGGGAGGAATAGCGCGGTGTGACTGGCCCAAATGTCATGAATTGGGTAGACTATCTTCCAATGGAAACGCTTGGTATAGAGCACAGTGTTTTCATTGGACGAAATTCAGACCCACACTCACACATCCTGCACGCCTTCCGAAGGCGAAGAGAAGGTGACGCGGAATGGGGATGGTGGCCGCCACAACTGACCCGATCGATTGGTCGATGCTCCCATCACGATGTATGCTCGCACAATCCATCAACCGATTGATCCATGCAACGTCATACAAGAGATCACCGTCGCACATTTCCCTCGGGGGTACTGTACAAATGCAATCACGGTGTGTTGTGTCACCACCCTACAGTGCCGGTTCTTGTCTCTACTCGGCATGTAAGGAGTCTTTCCACCACCACCACCACCACCACCGCGCCGCCGTCGTCGTCAGAATCCCATCAGATCATGAACACGTCGCAGGCGCTGTCAAAGTCGGGACGAGCGTCCTCCTGCTGCACGCCGGTGCATTCCCCTGATGGTGCGCTCTCTGCTTCTAATGGCACTCCTGTTACTCCTGCAGCTGCTGGTGCTGGTAGTGGTATTGCTTTCGTAGCAGTATTTGTATCTGCTGTCATGGTGGCTGGTGTCGGATACACGTTTGTGATGGCTGGGTGGATGTCTAGATCCGGTTCCGGATCTGTCGGCCGCATCTCCTCATCGTAGAGGTCTGCGAGAACGCTCGCGAGTCGGCTTCGCTTGACTCCGAATGGCTCCAGATGGGGCTTCACAGGGTAGCCGGGGATCGCGCGCAGCGCGATGAGGTCCGGCACGACGTCGATGTCGTACTTGCCGCTCTTGGCTGTGAGGAAGAACTGCTCGAGCTGCAGAAAGCGGAAGTTGTTGTCCAGGTGCTGGTTGAAGTTGCGGCAGAGCATCAGGCGCGACGAGCGCAGCACCTCCTTCTCCTTCTTGCTCAGCAGCTTGCGGTGGAACAGCGTGCGCGCGATGCGGTCTAGCAGCGAGTCGGCGACCTGATAGAGCAACTCCACTCGTCAGTCGTCCATACATTATGGAATATCAACACTAGTCCAAAGCTCCGATTCCCATACCTTCCGGCCCTGACGGTGCTTGCCTCCGATGGGGTCGAGCAACTTCGGCTTCTCTGGGCTAGCGCCTTGCACGCCACCGGCCCCAGACCCCGCCTTGGCTCCGGATTTCATGACGCGGTTGTTCGTCCCAATGACCTTCCGACAGTTTGCAGAGCCGCAGAGACACTCGGTAATTTCCTAGGCATGTGGCGACAATGATCGTCAGTTTATAGAGCAACACCAGCGCAAACACTATACAGACCAACGTCGTTCCTTACCAGTTTGCTGAACGACTGGAACTTGTAGTCGAACGTGATCTCTTCGCCGAAGTGAATGTCGCGCAGCGCGAAGATGGCGCAGCGCTCCTCGCCGTTCACGTCCCACTTCTCCACGCCGCAGTTGGGCTCGCAGCTGTGGTTGATGAAGCGCGCGAAGCCGCCCATGCGCGTCGCGTCAATCACTTCACCGCCGCTCAGTACCATCATGTATCGATGCTTCTCATGGTGATAGCGCTGTATATCATACACACGGCGCAAGGCGCAAGCAAACCATTACGTTAGTCTACACTCTGAGTTCATAGACAATGCTGTAGTTCTGCCGTACCAGCCTCCGCATGTGGTACTCGTTCTCCGTGACGATCTCGCCCATATACTCGCCCACAAAATCGCCCGCGCGGATCTCCTGCTGCGCGAAGAGCCCAAGTCCTTTCTGCCCGCACTCTTCGATCATCACGGCGGGCATCACACCCACTTGAATCCGCTGGTTCGAGCACTTGGCGCCGCACGGACAGTAGCCTTTCACACACTCGACCAGAGCCTACAACACACAGATGGGGACAATGGCGAGATGATGAGCTCTTTGCAGTTGTGTAGACGTCCCAAGAGTAGACGTCTCAGTTGACGAATTTTTACACGCACCGCTCGGTTCACGCAGTCTTCTAGGCAACCCATGGACCCGTCCATCGGCGGTGTGCACAGGCAAATCGGCATCTCTTCCTGTAGAGCAGAGCGGAGTTGATTAGCTTACAGTCGCCGCCTTAAGGAGCCCACTCACTGGGCGCGCGCGCCATGACACGCACCTCTGTGAGCTTGCGCTTGGCACGCTCCACGTAAACGTTCTGGGTGATGATCTGGATCTCCGCGAGCGCGATCTCCACCGTCCGGTTGCCAGACTTGCGGCTCTCCTGCAACATCTTGATCCGCTTCTGCTTGTGGCTGTTGGGGCGTGTCCACCACACCAAACACACACAAACGCGATGCGTTAGCGGGCATCTCAGTAACACTGGGTCTGCGAGCAACTACAGTACATTATTACGCACATGGACATCTTGAGGCCGCGCGCACGGGGCTCGGCGTCTCGCATCGTCGCGTCCCTGGTTCCTCTCGCTTGGCTTTAGCTTGCTGCGCAATTCAATCAGTCGCCTCTTCGTTTTGGTCATCATCAGAGAGCCAACCAGCACGCAGCGTGGATTGGCTTAAAATCCATATTTTAAACCAATCATAAATCTCGTAAAAATTCAGCCAATCAAACTCGTAATTGAATTGACATTTCCGAATTTTGCCAGATCAGCCGACTCGCCTCATCACGCAACCTGCTGGGAATGAAGCCATAGACGAAGATGCAGGTGCTGCGCGAGACGTCCTGGCAGTGGACACCCAAGGCCGCGATCACGGCCGCCGACTCCTGCCACGTTTGTACGGCACTAGCTCTTGAGTATGCAGACTGCGCGCTTGTGCGAGTGCGGTGCAACCCGCATCACGGAACGAGCCGCCGCCCGCGCAAAAGCGTCGAAGAACCGCAGCAAGATGACGACTTTGCCGATACTCCGAGCCAGGACCTTGAGCTGGCGGGACACAGTGAGCGTATCACAATCGTCTACGTGTTTCGAGGCTCTTCGTATGCGAACGTAACGATATGCTCTGCATCGAGCGACTGGTGAGTTCTCTGTTTTAGATGTGCTGCTTCTCATGAACAGACTCTCATCAGGCATGCACTGTTTGTTGTGCTAAGCGTGATCGTCTGGCAGATCCAGGACTTCTCTCGCGTTTCCAAGGTGATCCTGTGCGAAAGCAGCCTGTCGACAGAGCCCAGTAGCATCGCGTTCGACCACACAGGTGCGCTTGTGGCGCTCTGCTGCGACCGCATCGTGCAGGTGTTTGTGGTCGAGCGGCGCGAGGTGTTCGTCACGCTGGAGGGCCACTTGGCACGAGTGAGTAGTGAAGACTATTAGTGTGGTATTACTAATGCTAGGGCTTTACAACACTGATGCTATCCACTACGTGCCGATAGGTGACCAAATGTGAATTCCACCCGCTTCGCCACCACCTGCTCATCACGTGCTCGGAAGACCGGACGTTCAAGGTACAAATGTAGTCCCAAGATTCGGCTCATATCGTAGTTGACACACCCACCTTTTTTTTTATCTGTTTTCCAACAACGGTAGATCTGGGATCTAGCAGCGAAGGCGCTGCTCTTCCAGTCGGCGGTACTCTCGGCGTTCACAATCCTGTCGCTCGCGACAAATCCGATCACGGGGGACTTTGCGATCGGCTTTGCGGACGGCACCGTGCGGATCTTTGCGCTTCTCAACACCTTCGCAAGGGAGATGGCGACAGTCGGTGTCGACAGCTTCCTGCGCAAGCTCCTGTGGAGAAAGCAGGTGAGGGGCGACGCGCAACGGCTGGCTTGTGTGTGTGGCTTTTCGGTACCGAAATGCTCATGTCGGTGATTGCATCTCCTGTTTCTGTATAGCGCCAGGAAGAGATCCAGGAAATCCTCCAGGACTCGCCGAATGTAATCAGCTCGCTGCCGCCGTGGGCGCGTAGTGAGCAGTCCCAGGAGACCGCGCAGATCCAGGCGCAGGTGCAGGCGCTGAGTCTGAAATCGCCCACGTGTCTCGACTACGCGGCGGCTGTTGCAACAGCAGTGTTGACTCCAGGTTCAGCAACAATCAGCGAGTTCAGGTCTGAGGTGGCGTGTCCGATTTTGGCGTTGAGCTACTTCTGCGCTCACGGATCAACCGACAACAGTAATCGGATAGATGACCGCAGAGCACACTTCAATAGCCACGGAGAGCAGGAGCTACTCGGCTGGGAGCAGTACCTGGTCGTCGGCACGCCTCGCCACGTGTTGTACGTCAACGCGTTCTCGCTCGAGATCGCGGTTCTCCAAGATCTGCAGATATCAATCAACGAGGTTGCGAGGTCTCGCAATGGTAGCAGAACTCCCGTCGCGATGGCTAAGGACTTCTGCTTTTACCAGCAAGACATGCCGGCAGAATCCCGCAAATCAACAGTCGTGTGCGGAATTGTGAGTGCCTTCCAGCCGTGCTTCACTGTCTTTGGTTCGTCCACTGGACGAAGAAGTCTGGACCAACGAGACGAGCACGAGCAGAACGCGTCTGTCAACAACAACAATGTCTACAGCAACCAAACAGGTGACACTACGATTACAACTTCAAGTTCCAGTAGTGCAAGTGGTCTGATATCTGTTCTGCCGACTGGCCCACCCCCGCCCGACAGTGTGCTCAACCTGCCATCGCTCGCGGTGGTCGCCGGCGCCAAGCTCCCAAAGAAGAATTCCAAGAGTCTGGACAAGCCCGTGACGTTCCACTCACGCATCAAGTCGTCTGGATACGGCTCTGCTCCGCCTTTCGGTGTGAAGAAGACGAGCATCCAGGACCGGAGGACCCCTTCTCGACAGAAGCTACAACAATCGGCGTCCACCGACGCGTTCCTGAAGGAATATCCGAGCCAATGTGGAGTGCTACAGCACTTTCAGCAGAAACATGCACTCCCACGCAACACTTTACACAACGGCGCGATCCACCACATTGAGTTCTCGAACGACGCGAAGTGGCTCGCGACCTGCGGCAACGACAAAGTCGCACAGGTGTGCAAGCTGCCGTTCAGCCGCTTCAACGGCGAGGGGAACGTGTTCGCCGGCCACGACAACGCCGTCCGCGTGATCCACTGGAGCCAGAGCAACCAAATGGTGCTCACGACGTCGTCCGACAAGTCGGCGCGCGTGTGGCTCGCGGACAGTGACGTCGCATCACTCAACTTCCACGGTATCCCGCCCGTGTCCACAACGTCGACGTCGCCATCGACGAGCAAGCAGCAGCTCAAGGCTTCATCATCCGTCAGCGTTAGCAGCAGCGCCAAGAAAGCTATCAAGCAGGACATGGTGAATGCCATGTTCTTCTACATGGACAAGTTCATCCTCTCGGGCTGCGGTAACGCCGTGCGGTTGCACCAGTTCGAGCTCGACGAGCTCTACGCGCGCACCCAAAAGAAAAAGCAAGCGAGCAGGAACGACGTCAAGGTGGAGGAGAACAAGAGCCGCAAGAAGAAAGTGGCCGAGTGGGTTCTCGACGACATGCAGAGCCTCACGGCGCTCGCATGCGTGAACGGCTCGTTCCTCTCGTCCATCGTCATCGCCGCCGGCTCGGACCGCTCGCTACGCATCCTGGACGCCGCGGTGGGCAAGACCCTCCGCGTGATCACGGACGCGCACGCGCGCGCGGCGCACACGCTCGCGCTGCCGAGAGCGTCCTGCTTCACGAGCCACCCGTCGAATTTCTACGACCTGCTGCTCAGCAGCGCCGCCAACAGCACGACGCACCTCTGGGACATCCGCGCCGATAACTGCGTCATGCGCTTCGGTGAGCACGTCAACCGCGTGCATCAGCTGGGCGTGGCGTTCAGCCCGTGCATGCGCTACGTCGCGACGGGCTCCGAGGACCGCATCGGGTACCTCTACGACATCCGCACAGGCCGCTGCGTGAAGAAGCTGGCGGGGCACACGGACGTCGTCACGTCCGTAGCATTCAACCCCTTGTATCCGCAGCTTGCCACTGCGTCCTACGACGGCACAATACGCTTCTACTGCGACAATGATGGCGAGTAAGTCAGCAGTAAATGTGGAAAGAAGAGAACAGTGCAATGCAATGGCGATTGATTGGCATATATTTCAACAAAATATAACACACATAAGCTTTCATGCGCATTTGAAATCTCTGCTTCTGAAGCACGAGAACGTCACGAAAAAACTGGTTTTCTAGTGGTCATGCTGCTTACACGCGCACGGCAGGAGAGTTCACGAAGGAGCCTTCCTCGACCTCCGATGGTTTCGCCTTGGCGCTGTCCATCAAACCCTTGCGCTCCACAGTGCCGGTGACCTCGGTCGTAACGGTGTTCTCGTCCTCGACAGCGTGCTCGGCCTTGGCACCAGCGATGGTGCGCTCCAGGTCCTTCTGCGCCTTGCGCTTGCGGAGCACGAACACCACGAGCACGACAATGACAGCGATGAGCGCAACAGTGGCCGAACCGGCAATGGCCATTTCCTTGGGATCGAGCGACTCGAGACGCTGCAAGAAGTTGGTCGTGGCAGGAGCGACGTCACCAGAGGTACCGTTGTTCGCGTGAATGTGCTTCATTGGCTGCGCGAGGAACTTCTTGCGCTGGCCTGGGGTCATGCACTCTGGCACTTCTTCCTTGATCATCAACCAGTTGACAATTTCACCTTCTTCACGGTGACCACACTCGGTCAGCAACAAGCGCTTGCCTTCTGGGATGAAGTTGAGGATGAAGCGGCCCTGGGTCTCGTCGATGCCGTTCTTGGTGCAGTTGATGTAAGTCACAACGTGGTACGCGAACGTCTCGTTGCCGTCCGGCTTCTGCTCCACAGCGTTCAAGGTCATGTTAAAAGAGTCGCACACGTTCGAGTCGTTGTACTGGATGAACGCGTACAGCGACGCCTTGATCACGAGCAGCGGTGGGTCGTTGTACACTGAGATCCACTGGTCCTGGTTGCGCAGATCGATCTTATCAATTTCCGCGCTACCTTCCGACGAACCATCGATCACACCCTCGTTCTTGTCACCCTTGATCTTCTTGTCGTTGACCTTGGACGGTTCAGGGGTAGCTTCCTTAGCAGCCTCCTTCTTCTTGTGCTTCTTTGGCGCGTCAGTCGCAGGGGCTTGAGTGGTGGCTGGAGGAGAAGCGGTGGCTGGAGGAGCCGTCGTGGCTGGAGGAGCCGTCGTGGCCGGAGGCGCAGTCGTGGCAGGTGGCGCAGTGGTCGCTTCCGCCGCAGCCTCCTTCTTCTTCTTCTTCGGCGCGGCAGTAGTGGCAGCAGGAGCGGCAGTCTCCTCTTCTTCCTCTTCGTCTTCCTCGGTAGCAGCGACAGGGGCTTCGGTCGGCGCATCGGTGTGCTTCTTGTGCAGCACACGACTCACGTGGCCAGGCTCGAACGCCAGCACATTCGCGGCGTTCTGGGCGACACCGTTACCGGTGGCAGTCGCGAGGTTGCGCTGCGCGGTCTCGGTTGGATTCGCGAGCGCCGTGACGGCGACAGCCGCCACCATGAACAAGCGCAGGAGTCCCGTGGTCTGCATGGTGCTTCTTTTCTTTACCTGGGGCTGCTGCTGGAGAAGTGGGGGCCGCGAGGGAAATTGGAGATTGATCTGCCTCTGCGGGTGGGCTTGTGCGCGCGAGTTGCTTGCACTGGACGTCACTTGGCTCGCGCAAGTCCCCCCCGTCGCTCCTCTTGCTCGTTGCTGCGCTTGCGCTTGTTGTTGAGCCAAATCTCTCCCTCTCTCCCCCTCACAAATTGGCCCAATCAGAACGCGCGAACTGGAACTGAATTTCTTGGCTCGAGCCACGCCTGATGGCCACGTACGCAGCGCTATGCACTGAAGTGCTCCATGCGTTTTCGCAGGTTTTTCAACATGACGAGATCCCAGAAGAGACCCATAGGGTTTCGAAAAATATAAATTGTAAGAGATATATCGAGTGGTGCAGGTATTTGAGCATACAAATCTCAAGTGTGTTTTAGGGAGAGAGGCAAAAGGGGACAAGCGAGAGGGTCCACAAACAAGCACACTACGGTATGCACCGCATTTGGGAGAGGATGAATGAATGCGGGTAGGGGTACCGAGCCATCACAAAATGCAAAAGTCGGCTTTGTTGCCTGCCCATGAGGTGACCAACCATCTGGTCGCCAATGCGACTGTGCGGGAGGCATTCTTTTACGCTGACGGCCGGATGTATGTAGGGACGGCCATCCGCCTCTTGTCCGATGGGTCTAGTCGGCTGCTTTGTCGCTCCAGGTATTGACGACGCGGGCAAGTGGTAGAGGAAACCACTTGGCTACGGACTGCGGACTGCCAGCCAACCCAAAGCCAAACTTCGCATGACCAGCAAAGCCACATCAATTTTAGATCGTAAAACACACCACCACCACCGAGTTTTTTTTTCTATTTTGTATGGGATTCACGATTGGGCGATCATTGAGGCACACAACTGTCTAGTTGTAAATGCACGCGCGCAGAGAAAGGGCGATGTGCACTGTAAGGTATGGACACACAACGCAACTCTGGAGATTGCTGTGAGCCAACTGTACCGTGCGTACGCGATCCGTCGACTGGGCTGTGCTCTCTTTTGAAGCTTTTCAGCTTTTTCAGCGCCGACCGTGGCTTTCAGTCTGCACACATTAGCACACGCTGCCATTTGTCTTTGTCATTGGTGGTGTGGCTACATGCGCCCATGTCTGTGGGTGGCTGCGCTTTGTCTTGTTTACCCGTGCGTGCGCGCTCTTGTGCTGTTTTCCTTTTGCCAACACAACAACAAATGCGCAAAGTTCAGTTCACAAACTGGCTTCCATCCTCGTTGAAGCGGAAAGATCGCCGAAAGTGCCGCATCTTTCTCTTTTCCACCAATCAGAAATGCTCATTGCGGCAAATTGAAGCGCACTTTAGCGGGAAGAATGTGTGTCCATCCTCCTGGGAGCCCTGGTTTTAGATCCGCACGTTTGTTTGTTTGTTTGTTGTCTGCGAAAGGGCGTCCCTTGCTCACCACTTGCACAAAAGCTTGCGCGAATTGCGCAAATGCAGAAGCAAAGCAAGCTCTTGCGCACTTGCGGGAGCGCACGCGAATATGGCAGCGAGCGACAGTGATGAAGAAGAGCAAGAGCAGCAAAGTAGCAGTGGCGACGACGATGAAGATGGCAGCAGCAGCTCTGATGGCAGCGACGCGTCCTCTTCCTCTGATGAGGCAAACAGCGACAGTGACGACGCCAGTGGTGGTGGCGACGATGACGACGACGACGACGAGGATGAAGACGAGCTGAAGCAAGCGCGGGTACGCAACGACATCCAGGAAATGCGTCTCATGGTCGCTGAGATGGAGAAGATCAAGCAGCGGCTGCTGTTCCGCCTCGAGCGAGAGAAGCAGGCGAAGCTGGAGGAGGCGAGCTGGCAGCTACAGCAGCAGCAGCAACGACAGCGACTTGCCAACGAAGAAGCGCAACGACAGCAGCAAAAAGAAGCGACAGATGCAGCGAAAAAGTTGCGACAAGAGAGCAAGGTTGCGCGAGAACCCGCTGCTCAGCAACAGCAACAGAGTTCGCCTGTGCGATCATTTGTCGAGATTGGCGTGCAAACAGAGGTCAGCACTGTGTCTGCTGGACATGAAGAGCGAATGAGCCATGATGCTGCTGAGCAAGCCTTGAAGTCCCCATCGACGTCGACGCAAAGGCGGACTGGAAGTGACTCGAAGCAAGCGTCGGTCCCGACTGAAGGTCAGTCGGCTCGATTGAGTCTGTACGATTTGGGGAAAAGCTACGGCATGCAAGAGCTGGATGCGTCTCCAAAACCAAAGCGAGAGTCGCATCGCCAGCATCAGCAGCAGCAATCGTATGGATCTGCTCCAGCTCCACCCGTGTCTCGCTCGAGAAATGCACCAGCAACAGCGGTGTCTGAAGCGTCCAATTCCGACACATTCTTCATCCGACGCGATTCCAACCGGACAAACTGGCAGCCCGATCTCGCCAACCACAACGACAGCTTTCGACGGAGTCAAGGCAGCGTTTTGGATTCCGAGTTCGACGGCAGCGAAGATGAGCATATCGGCGGGTCGCCAACGTCTCAAACCGACGCGCGAACGAGCAAAAGCGCATTCCAGACGCTGAGGAACAGCATTCTGTCCAGCATCCATGAAGGAGCCAGCGACAGCGCAGTACGATCCGCGTCCGCAGCATCTATAGAGTCCAGCAAGTTGTTCCCGTCGCAGCGGAGTCGCTTTAACCGCTCAAACCTCTTGAGTGGTGATGGCGACGATGCCGCTAAAACGGACGAGCAGCGCGAGCAGGAAGCCATCCAGAGTCTACTCTTCGGCCGATGACCCGCGTACGCATTATTAGCACAAACAGTAGATATTGCTGAGGCCGTAGCTGTTGGTGTGCATGCTGCGCTTCACTTCCATGCGTCTTGGCCACTCACACCACAGCTCACCTCACGCTCACCCACCAGGACAGCTGCGCTTATCAAACAAAGATGGATGCACTCAGCCCCTCACTTCTTTGATGACATCACAAATGTCGAATCTTACTCGGTCTCTTAAACTGCATATGACTTCTGAAGCGCTCGTGTCATTTTCTTCAGCTTGAGCTAAAATCTACCTACTTATTGCATACCCCGTTCAAGTCGATCACTGGACTATATCGAAAAGGAAAGGTACGCACTGGTTACAGCAGCGCGCGTCATTCGTTCCCATCCAATCCAAAACGCCATCGAATTCATTCAAATTTCAGTCTCAAACTCAGGTTCCGCCTCCGAAAGAACAGCAGAGCGAGACGAGCAGCACAACACTGAACTGAGGGCACTCGTACGCGTTATTCGCAAGACGCAGCAGCCATGGCGG
The DNA here is from genome assembly GCA_038051095.1 of Globisporangium irregulare. NCBI lineage: Eukaryota > Oomycota > Peronosporomycetes > Pythiales > Pythiaceae > Globisporangium > Globisporangium irregulare. The sequence continues at coordinate 34,833 of JALBZZ010000094.1, forward strand.
AGTTCGTGGAGATGATTCTCGCGCAGGTGCGTGCGTGATGCCTGCATTCGTAGGCTGTGTATGGCTCTAACGGCGGAGTGCTGTGGCTGTGGCTGTGGTTGGCGGACGCCTTCGCTCTGTCTGCCTCGTGGATATGGATACAATGAAGCGCGCTTAATGGGCTGCTGCTTGGTCCAGCGTGTGCTCATACATGGTGTGTGTTCCTGACGTTGTATGTGTATGTATGTGGACGCTTGTCGTGGCTTCTCTTGTGCTGTGTGCGTCGTTTAGCTGATCGGCAACATCTCGACGGCGCTGATCGTGGTGATCTGCTACTTCAACTTCCTGCTTTTCGAGAACTACTTGCGCCTAATCGTGTGGGCGATCCTGTTCAGCCAGGCGCTGCGCCAGGCGAAGAACAACGTCGTGTCCGTGCTGCAATATCTCAGTGACGACCCGGACGTCGACAAATACGTACGTGGGCTCTATTGTCGTTGCTGGTGTTGCAGTCGACTCGACTACCTTGGTACTTAACGCTCGTATGCCTTTGTGTGATCTTGGTAGGGCTTCTTGACGTGCGTGTTCTCCAAGTCGTGCGAGATCTTTTTCCGCCACCCGCACGACGGCTCGAAACGTACCGCGAAGGAGCTGTTTTTGAACTACGGTATCTTCCTCTTCGCGCTCATCGGCGCCGTATCCATCTGGCTGCGCATGTATTCGTGGGTGTCGTTCCTGAACATGGCGATCGGCTTTTGGATCGTGGCGCTCAGCCTCATCAAGATCCTTGATCGGCGCATCTTCTACTACCGCTACTTCTTCTCGGACGAAGTGCTGGTGTCGAGTCTGCTCATCCTCGGGTTCTTCGCCACGGTGAGCTCTTCAGTAATGTTTCGCGAATGCCATTCCTTCATGGTGATACCGGTATGCTGATTATTGTTGTCTAATCCTTGTAGGGCATCTTCGTGGTCTTGTACTTGGGCACGGAGAGCTACCTTGAGGGCAGCCGCGCCGCGTCGGATCTCTCCGAGTGGATCCAGAAAAACTTTATCAACGACGAGCGCACGCGCCAGATCTGGAGCGAGCAGGTGCAAAACAGCCGCGCGATGATCTCCACGGCGCTCAGCGGGATTGAGAACAACTACAACGACACGATGTGGTGGCCGCCGCTGAAAGGTGTCGTGAAAACCTACTACCTAGACTCTTCCAAGTCTGGTGACGGCAACCTCACGTCGCAGGTATCGCTGTACTCGAAGCTGAGCAACCTCAGTCTGCCGGAGAATATGACGCTACTCGAAGCCGTCACGTACGCGTACGCGAAAGTAGACTCGGTCAATTTGACGTCGGTGCAGCTCACGGACTGGACGTCAAAGGGGCTCGAAGTGAGCAGCATCGCGTTCGGCTCCGTGGCGCAGCTACTGCTGCTGATCGTGACGCTACTGTTCGCGTTCGTGAGCATGGGCATCCGCGCGTTCTTCTTCATATCGTCGCTGTTCTACCTGCTGTGCACGAAATGGGACCCGATCGAGCGATTCGTGCAGGATTTGCTCCCCGTGCAGGTCTCGAAGCGGCCGGAGATCGCGCGGTCGCTCCGGAAAGTTATCGAGGGTGTGTTCTTCCTACCGCTGAAGATGTCCAGCATCCATGCGATCGTGACGATGGTATCGTTTACGATAGTGGTAAGAATGCTCCCTATTTGTTGCTCGCCATGCTGTGTAGGCATCATGACTTGTGTATTTGACGACATCCTCCTTTGCTACTGATGAGTGTGTAGAATGCCGACTTCATGTACTTGGCGACGACGTTCACGTTCTTCATCTCGATTGTCCCGATCATCCCGCCGTACCTGGTCTGCGTGCCATGGGTGATCTCGATCGGAGTGACGTCGTCTGTTGTGAAAGCCATCGCGCTGTTCGGCGTCCAGTACTTCGCGTTCACGGTGCTGGACGACATGCTCTACGAGAAGAGCATCGTGGCGCTGAACTCATACGTGTCAGCGCTGAGTGTCGTGTTTGGAGTATACGTGTTTGGGTTTGAAGGCGTGATCTTCGGTCCGCTCTCCGTCTGCGGGGTCTCGTTCGCGTATGAGGTCTCGAACCACGGCATCCAAGCAGCGCAGGACGATGGTCGCAATACAGACGAGTCGAAGGCGGAGGAAGAAGAGAGCGAGCTGGAGGAATCGCAGAGCACTGGTTCTTCGTTTGAGGACGACGGCACAAAGGCTGACGATGGAGAGAGCGGCGGCGCCACCAACATCTTCTCCAACGCCATGTACCGAGTGATCTCGGGTCCGCTTGTGGATCGAGTCCGTCGGAGGTTCTCGATTGACATCTCCACTGAGGACTCGGTGTGCGTCACGCTCGTGATCGAGGGACTCAAGTCTCTTCGAAAAGTCCGGTTCGTTGCAAACAAAACGTGGAGCTCGAAGGCACTGTACGACAGTATCCGCCGCATGCTGCGTGTTCACTCTGTCGAGGGCATCTGCACACCTGATGGTGTGGAAGTGCTGTCTCCACTGCACATGGTCCCGAACGAGGTTCTCCACGTGAGAGTCCGCCCAAAGCTCCGCCCTCCAGTGTATCCTGACACGACAAGTGGACATTTGGAACCGCAAGTCCGGGTATCCTTCGCCAGCCACACAACTCCTCCAAGTTTCCGTAGAACCCACAGTGCGACGTCTCCGATTTCTTCTCGACTGGGATACGATGGGGAGGTGGATTCGGGACTCGACTCGGAGTCAACGTTCTCGTCCACTGCTGCATCGAGTTCGTCAAAGGGGAGAAAGAGTCTGACTGGTGGTGGAGTGCCCATTGTATCTGTGGCAGGTCTGCGCCACCGAAATCGAGTCAAACGCCAGCAATCGTCGCCAAGCGCTCCAGGGGATGATGGTAGTTCGCACAGGAGAAGGAGCTTCACAGGCGATGCACAGAACACGCCTCCGCCTTACCCTGGCAAAGCGTCTGCGACCTACGAAGACGTGGAGTGGACACTTTCAGACAGACGACCCAGTCTAGGCTCAAGCTTCAATAGCTCCAGCGATCCTTCCACACACAATGCATCAGACTTTTCGACAACATTCGAGAACACCTCGCTCTCAAACGACGATGACCAGTTCACGACACCAAAGAAAAGCAGCAATCCAACGAGTCCTGGGGCGTCGCCGAGCGCTGAGAACTACCGTACAGCAGTCTCCGGGTCGCCAGCATCTCGTGATGCGTCGCCACAGCCGTCGCCAGAACTCAGTCCAGCCATGACAACAGCAGCAGCAGCGCCAGCACTTCCCGAGAAAGAAAAGGGAGAAGAGGCTGAGGAGAATCCCACAGGACGACGCAAGAAGCCTATGAAAGCAATGAAAGGCACCAAGTTGCTGTTCTCTCCAGTGGCTGCCGACCAAGAGAAGAAAATGACGTTCCCAATCGATTGCACGACCCCAAAGCCATGATCCGACAGTAGCCTCACTTGGTCATCCGAGTGACTGAGCAAGCGTTGAGTCGCAGTGTATCAAAAGGAAGATGAGAGCAGCTCAGTTATACACTGATGGGTCTATAATAAGCAAACCGTGTAGACTCTGAATTCGCAGAATTGAGGTTGATAATGAAAGGCATTTTGAGAAGACCAGAGAGCTAGTAGTCATGGAGCCGACCTTCATTGCGACTCCATATGTGCAGGCACACTCGCCGTCAAGTCGCCAGATCCGCGCGTGGCTCGACGAGCAAGAGGTAGGGTACGACCAGTGGCGAGCGAGCCGGAAGTCCGTGAAGCACAGGTTTGCGAGTGTGAAGCTGAACTCCCCAGTCAAGAAAGTAGTTGCCGCCAAAGCGGAGAAGAAGGTGAGCACGCCGCTGTGGATGATGCTCAGTAACCAGGTAGCAGCTATCGAAGCGAACAACGCCAATTCTCCGGTTCCAAACAACGCGGCACTACCGAGCAGGAAGAAATCTGGGGTACCCATCCAAAGACAGAGGACGACGTCGTTCATGGACATCAGCACGACACTGAGACCGAGTACAGAGCCATCTTCAGCGGCAGCAGTGTTAAATGCGCGAAAGTCATCGAGAAGGGCGACAATGTCGACTCCACTGCTGCCCTCTATCCAGAAAGGAGAACTCACGCGACAGCCTACGAGTAATGACAAGACCGTGCGATTAGCAGTAGACTGCTCTGCTTCTGTCGATACCCTTCTAGCACGGCACGTGAAGTCTTCGGCACTGGCGAAGAAAAAATTGCAGGAGCACCTCTATGACTTCCACACTCGCCAGGTGTTCTCATTTGCATCAAACCCCGAAGAGGATGGAGAGAACCAAGAACAAGACGTAAAGCAGCATTTTGAAAGCTCTCAGTCAAGTGATCAGCTAAAGATCGTGGAGAGCGATCTCATCAAACCAGTCTCAGTCGTCGTCCCTCGCAGACAAAGCATTGGCAGAGTTGAAACCAAGCCCGAGAACTGCGTGCTCGACGGAGTCTCCTTCATGACGAGTCAGCACTACGCGCGCATCTTCGAGCATGACTGGCGCCTCAGCGACATCGACCGTGTCGTCCGCGACGCTGTCGAGCGCAATCGGATCTACCTGGTTCTCAAGAGCTCGTACCGCGTGCTGCTCTGGTTCTTCCGCTTCTACGCTGGCAAATCGAGACTCGCGAACGGCGTCGCCCACGTGCACGACCTATTCCAGATCTCAAGCAAACTGAAGTTGTTGGAGGATCTGAATGTCCAGTGCGTCGATCCATCCAAGTTCGGGATTACCGACACGCCGCTGAAGCGCGACGGGATGGTTGCCTTCTTGCTGAATGTAGCCAAGATGATGAGCTCCCATTCCCAAAACAACCCCACGAGACTTCGCGTGCTGGTTGCGGAGGGCATCGAGATGTCGGAAGCCATGAAGACGCTCGTGAGAGACCACTTTGGCGTCTATTCGCAGATTCAGGACGTGAACCATTTTCGAAAGGTGTTTCTTCGAAAGACGTGGCCGAATACCACATCTTCAAGTTGTTCAAACAGCAAGGCGAAGCGGCCGCGTCGCGTGCAAGAGCTCTTGAACAAGTACACTGTGAATCTCGAGAACTTTTTCAGCGAGAGGGTGAAGACCCCCACGATAAGGGAGACCACCGGGCCATCTCTTGATCAACAGCAGCATCGGCAGGTATTGACGATGACGTTCACACAGTTTCTCTCGACACTACGCGCTCTCGGGCTGCTCGGCAATCCCAAAGCCGCTGCGAACACTGGAGCTACATCACCATCAGCAGCAGCCAGTGGCCCAACTGGGATCGAGGAAGGTCGCGCGCTCCGAGTGTTCCTCTCGTGCTTGAAGATGAGCGAGTTCGAGTGTATGGACAGCGACCCGGGGGTGGCCACCAGAGACGCGACCTTCGAGCAGTTCATCGAAGCGCTCTTGCGGATCGCGCTCATGCAGAAAGAGCTCATGATCTGCCACGGAGGGTACGACGTCTGTCCCGGAGAGCTCACATCCGAGTTGTGCCAGTGCGAGCCTGAGGCGACGAACTACAACTTTGAGGCCTTTGACGACGCCGTCGAAGAGCTCTTCATGGTGATCCACGCGCTCCGCATCAAACAGGTGCACAAGTGCACGGTCATGAAGATGCAGTCGCTCAGCGGCGCCAAGGAGGGCCCGGTGATGCGCGTCACGCAGCAGCGACTTCTACTAGCAGCGATAGAAGGCGAGGACGAGTGAAGTTTTGGGAGTGTGCCTGCTGGCTATCTTTGATGGGGACTCTTTGAGGGCAACCGTCCGTTATGAGAAGAAGAAGAGGAGTCCCTTGGATACTTGGTCCCAGTCATTTTCTCTTTTACATTCGATCACCGCAGCAAGCAAGCCATGGCGCCAGCAGCCAAGTTCGAGGTGCCCGAGATCGACACGAACCCGTTCAAGATAGCGTCCGTGGGCAACCTGCAGCTGCTGCAGACGCTCGTGGAGCCGCCCGCGAACCCTGAGGGAAAGCCGGCCGCACCGCCGTTCAACGTGAACGCCAAGGATCCGTACGGCTGCACACCGCTCATCTGGGCCGCGCGCAACGGGTATGTCGAGGTGATGGACTACCTGGTCGCGAACGGCGGCGACCTGGAGGTGACGAGCTTCGGCGGTATGCGCGCGATCCACCACGCGGTGAACCAGTCGCGGCTGCCCGTCGTGGTGCGACTGATCGAGCTCGGGGCGAACGTCGAAGTGCAGGATGACGCCGGCAACACGCCGCTGCACTTCGCCGCGTCACGAGGTATCCTGAACCCGATCACACTGCTGCTGAGCGCCGGCGCCAAGGTGAACGCCGCGAACAAGCAGGAGATCACGCCGCTGATGAAAGCCGTGAACGCCGGCCACGCCACCGCCGTGGAGAAGCTGATCGACAACGAGGCGAACGTGAATCACACCAACTCGGAGGGCAATTCGGCGCTGCATCTGGCGGCACGAGGCGGCTTTGTATCTATCGTGAAGATGCTCCTCGAGTTTCGTGCGACGACAGCCACGCGCAACAAGCACGGCAAGACCGCCAAGGAGCTCGCGTCGTCCAGTGACATCGCCAAGCTGATCGAATGAATGGAGTGACGTCATACACATACACGATGAATGTCATTTATAACAAATATAATAGGATATCCACATACAACGACGTGCGCTATATCGCTAGTTGCGCTTCTTGCGCGTGTACTCATAGAAGAATGTGGGCAGCTTCTGGTACACAGTGTACTCGTCTGCCACGTCGTTCACGTTCACGTCCGCTGGATGGCGCATACACACAACGCAAGAGCAATTAGAGTTTCTCTTAACTCTTGATACGCACGAAGCGACACACACATGCATAGATAACACACGCACCATTCACGTCGCCTCTGGACGCGCTGCTGCCGGGCGTGTAGAGCTCACCGATCTCCTTGCCGTAGCGGTCCCAGAGCACGGCGATGAGGAAGAGCAGGAAGAGGAAGAGTACCACCAGCGCGCTCAGGATCTTGAGCTCCAGCGGGATCACGAGCGCAGGCAAGTCGCCAGAGCCAAAGCGGTTGATGAAGAGTTGCACGTCGCCTGAGAGCTCCAGGCTCGCCCTGCCGCCCTTGGCGGTTGCCGCCACATTTGCGTCCATTTCGCTTTTTGTCTGCAAAAGCGATGAAAGTCAAAGCAAATTATATTATTTTTCAAAGTAAAGTGTTTTTATTGTCACGAGCTGGGCCGAGCCGAAATGATGTATTTACAGTGTTTTAAGAGCTAAAAAAATGAGCCGAGCCGACCAAAACAGAATGACCTATGCTCCACAATAGTAGTGCATTTTACTCCGTTTTGTATGGCTTGTTTTTTTCATATGTGATAAAACCCCACTTACACATGTGTATTGAGCCACATGTTTTCAAAGGATTCAAATGGCTACATGTTTTGCAGTTTTCCAACGCACTGAATGACCAACACTTCACTACATGCTCCTCTTCTTGCATGCATGCATGCGTATATGAGTGCCGGCTTCGCGACTCTCGCGATCTTCTTTCTGTATGACACATTCTCAATGTTGTGGCACTCGCTGCGTCAAGGACGAATCTGCTATGGACCTAAGAGCTCCTCAACCAGCCGTGCCCCAAGCCCTAGCCAGACCCAAAGACGAGAACAATCTTAGTGTTCCAGTTCCTAAACAAAGTACTCGCTTTCTACCGCTCGTTCGGACTACGAGGGACACAGTGAGGCGTCGTCCACCATGTTTGACGCCGTCCACTCTGGTGCGATCACCCTACGCATCACACCAACACAGTAAATGCGCCTGAAAGCAAATGATCCCCATGTATCGAATGCAAGTGGATAGATACCAAGGACTCACCTTTTAAAGCGCAGAGATCCGCCTGTTCGAGAGCTCAGCCATGCGGTCGCCTGATTGCTGCCGGTAGTAGTAGCTGTTGTCGTTTGGGCGGTGACGACAACGACATACGTCCACGCGGCCATCCACACCAATAACGAGAGCGCAGCGATGCGCCGTCGCCACGTTCCGAGCAGCATGTGCAGTCTGCGCTTCTCCGTCTTGTGTTTTGATCGCGCGCTTCGTGGGAGGAAGACGAAATAGCTATGTACGCCTTTTCATCTCTTTTGTGACAAGGAACCCAACTCAAAAGCAAAAAAGTACCAATGCCTTTCCTTTAGCAGCCTACAACAACAACAACATTCTCACGCCCTCTCGCCCTACTTTCCACCTGCAGCCACTTCGTACGTGTTCTTGGCGTCGTAGGCGTTGCCGAAGAAGATCTTGCCTGGGTTCATAATATTGAGCGGGTCGATCGCGTTCTTGATCGCCAGCATCACGCTCACGCTATCGCCGTGCTCGATCTGTAGGTAGTCCATCTTGCCGTTACCGACGCCGTGCTCGCCCGTGCACGTGCCTTCCGCGCGAAGAGCTCGCATGACCAGTCGATCCGAAAACTGCTTCACCTGGGCCATCAGGGCCTCGTTGTTGCTGAAGAACGGGATCATCACGTGGAAGTTGCCGTCACCCACGTGTCTAATAAAAAAAACACAAGAAATACATTCGAGAAAGAATAAATTAGAGTATGCAAAAGAGCCTACATCAGTGCACGCGCGAGGACTTACCCAACGATGGTTCCGAACAACTGGGACTTTCGCAGGTCTTCCTGGGTCTCAACGATCACGTCTGTGAGGCGCGACATAGGAACGCACACATCTGTGGACAATCCACGGCTGCCCGGCATCTCCGCCTGCAATACAACATTGCAGAGTTAGAGGTGATGGTCCAACCAGGCGAACATTGGACACAACACTGTAGCAAGCTACATACCATCGTAGCATACCACGCAGCGTGGCGTCCGCTCCAGAGCTTCTTTCGCTCGTCAATCGTTGACGCCAACTCGATGTCTTGCGCTTCGAATTCCGTCGCAATCTCTTGAACAACCGCGCTTTGCTCTTCGACCTCGCTCGGGGATCCGTGGTGCTCGATGATCAGCGAGGGTCGCACGGGGTTGTTCAGCTTCGAGTACTTGTTGATGGCTTGCACCGCATTCTCGTCCATCAACTCCATTCGAGCGACCTGCACGCCCATCTGCATCACAGTCGCGCACGTGTCCACAGCGTTTTTGATGCTTGGGAACGAGCAGATCATCGTCTTTTCAGCTTCAGGGATGCCGTAGAGGCGCAATTCAGCCTGGAAGAGCACATACAAACCATTAGGTTGAGTATAACGCGCAAATTGCCATTATATCTCAATGTTGAAGACCACATACCTCAGTCACGATGCCGAGCGTTCCTTCACATCCGATGAGAAGACGCGTGAGGTCGTATCCTGCCGAAGACTTGCGGGTCCTGTGGTAAACAGCGAGTTAGCAAACCATTCTCCAGCAAATCGCCACACACACCTCAGCCAAATGTAACCCGAAACCAACTCACTTGGATCCAGTCTTGATGATGCGTCCATCCGGCATTACAACAGTCAGCGCCATCACGTTTGTCTTCATGTTGCCGTATCTATGTATTCACCATGAGCGTAAGCGTTAGCGATACAGCAGAACACAGCCAACAAAAAGCTGTTTGCGCGTGGCGACGCACCGGACAGTCGTGGTTCCCGAGGCGTTGGTCGAGATCATGCCACCTAGTGTGGCATTGGCACCTGGGTCCACTGGGAAGAAGAGTCCTGTGGCGCGCAAGTCCACGTTCAATTGTTCTCGCGTCACACCAGCTTCCACGCGGCAGCTCATGTTCTCAGGTTCAACCTTCACGATATCGCAAATGTCAGTATTCTTTCACGACTCGGTAACCATATGCGCATGTTTCAACTCACATTGATGATATTATTCATGCCCGTCATGTCGATCGACACGCCACCGTAGGTAGCAGAGATGTGTCCTTCCAACGACGAGCCTGCGCCACCAGAATGTATTCAACTGACCGTCAGCAACAAGGCTTCTCAACCCAATATATATGCAGTGCTAGCAAACGTACCGGCTCCGAATGCGATCACAGGCGTGCGCGCGGCAGCACAGATCTTGACCACTTTCGAAACTTCCTCCGTGGTCTGCACGAACGCGACGGCATCTGGCGCCGCCACCGCGTGGTACGACTCATCGCGACCGTGTTGCTACAAGATACATCATCATATCCCATACACAAAAGTCATTAGCGTCATGCACATGCAAATAGCCAATCAAAACAAACACAAGCTCACCTCGCGGATGGCGCCAGCGGTGGAGAGGCGGTCGCCGAGCACCTCCTTCAGCGCCGCGATGGTCTCGGGCGACGTGGTGCGCATGTTCAGCTGGCGGCGCTGGGCATGCAGCAGGAGCGAGGTCGACGGCACCGCAGCGGACGCGCGCTTGGCGAGACGGAGGCTCCACATGATGCTTTGCTTGTAAGGTGATGAGGATGATCTCGCCGTTGGTGCTTCGATTCGATTGTGACGGTCGACTTTGGCACCAGAACCCACCAAACAAAAAACTTCAAGTGTCGCGATCGATCGAGTCCTCATTCAGCAACTTCAGTGTATTGTTTTGTGAAGAAGTAAACAAAGTTGCTGACAGAGGGTAGATGACTCGCATCTTTGCGACGAAGCGCAAACTTCCCATACTTTTGTCCTTCTCCGCCCGCATTTCGAGGCGCGGATGGAAGCTTGCGTTTCGAGCGATGAGGGCGACAGGTTCACACGCATGGACTATGGCGTGTGGGCGTGTGTTTCAGCAAGTGGGCCCGACAGGCGAATGGATGTTCAGCGCGCTTCTGCTGCAAAGGCAAGCAGCAGAACGCTGCTTGGGCCGATGGAATGGCTCATTCTCACACATTCTCGTGGGTCATGGTCCGCTCTCAAGTTGCTGATTGGATGGCTAGTGCCACCACCAGCAACCTGTTTGTGCAAAGTGATTCGCTGGTGACTTGAAAGTGGCAGAAGTTGTGACCCGACCCTTTGGTTGCCATTTGAAATCCAGGTTGCTTTTTGAGGACTATCTACGGTAGTACTGCTGATGGTTTGTCTGGAGCTCCACAAAGTCAAGAAGTCTCAGTAGCACACCAAAGCGTGTCTGTCAATCATCGATTTTCGAGAAACTTCTGGTGGGAAATGATGCGATCCGCCGCCCAACGTCTCGCGCGTGCCGCCGCCGCCAAGCGCGTCGCCAGCAGCAGCAGCCTCCGTGCTGTGCAGCGCAACGCCCTGCAGCGCGATGCGCTCGTGCACGCGCGCGCGTTCAAGAACAGCAAGCTTGTGCCGTCCATCCAGCATCTGAGCAGTGCCTGCATGAGCACCAGCACCTCGGACGAAAAAGGTGAGCAAGCTTCGCACTTGCCTTTATGCTGGAGATTGTCACTGGCCTGTTGTTTTCGTGTCTTGTCATGCTAATGAATGGGACGTGCAGGTGTCCGTCACGAGTTCCAGGCGGAGACCCGCCAATTGCTCGACATTGTGACGCACTCGATCTACACGGACAAGGAGGTGTTCATCCGCGAACTGATTTCGAACGCCTCGGATGCGCTGGAGAAGCTACGCCACGTGCAAGCCACGGGCCAGGCCGTGCAGGACCCTGAGCTTGAGCCGAAGATCGTGATCACGACCAACGAGGCCGAGAACACGCTGACGATCATGGACACTGGTATCGGTATGAGCAAGGCGGAGTTGATTGAGAACCTTGGTACGATCGCTCGGTCGGGATCCAAGGCTTTCCTCGAACAGCTCAAGGAAAAGGTATGCGCAGTGCTCTATCACGTTAAATGCGAGTGAGGTGGCTGATGATCGCATTTGTGTGTTTACTTTCTCTCCCTACACACAGTCCCCATCGGAGACTGGCGACGCGTTGACGGGCATCATCGGCAAGTTCGGTGTCGGTTTCTACTCGGCCTTCATGGTTGCCGACAAGGTGCAGGTGTTTTCACAGTCTGCCTCGGGCAGCGAAGGTAGCGTGTGGTCGTCGGATGGCAGCGGCTCGTACGAGGTCGCTGCGGCGTCGGACGTGTCTCGCGGCAGCAAGATCGTGATCCACCTGAAGGACTCGTGCAAGGACTACGGCACTGCCGCCCGCGTGGAGTCGATCATCCGTCGCTACTCGAACTTCGTGTCGTTCCCGATTGTGCTTAATGGCGAGACGGTCAACACTGTGCAGGCGCTCTGGACCAAGAGCGAGAACGAAGTGACCGACGAGGAGTACACGGAGTTCTACAAGTTCATCGCGAACGCGTTCGACGAGCCAGCGTACCGGATTATTTTCAAGGCCGACGCGCCGATCGAGCTCAAGACGCTCTTCTTCATCGGCTCGAGCCACTCGGAGAAGTTCGGCTACGCGCGCCTGGAGCCAGGCGTGAGCCTCTACTCGCGCAAGGTGCTGATTGAGCGCAACTCGCCGGACATTCTCCCAGACTGGCTGCGTTTCGTGCGCGGTGTGGTCGACAGCGAGGATCTCCCGCTGAGCCTGTCGCGTGAGAAGATGCAGGACTCGCGTCTGATCCTCAAGATCAAGGACGTCTTGACCCGCCGCATCATCCGTTTCTTGGAGCAGCAGGTACATATTTCTGTTATCATGGCTCCATGGAATACGACCATTTTCAAAAGAGTGTAACTAGTTATCGAACTAACCTTCGTGTTTATTATGATGATACATAGTCGACCAAGGAGCCAGAGAAGTTCGAGACGTTCTTCAAGGAGTTCGGCCAGTTCATCAAGGAGGGCATCTGCACGGACTTTCAGAACAAGAGCTCGCTCGCGAAGTTGCTGCGCTATGAATCGAGCCACCTAGAGGCTGACAAGCTCACGACGCTGGACGAGTACGTCTCGCGCGCGTCGCCGGACCAGAACGAGCTGTACTACTTGTGCGCGCCGAGCCGCGCGATCGCGGAGGCGTCTCCTTACTACGAAGCCTTCAAGTACGCTGAGTACTTGTGATATGACTACGCCTGTGTGTATGGTGATGGCGCTAACATTGCTTCTCTGTGTCTGCCATCAATTAGGAAAACGAACAAAGAAGTGTTGTTTGTGTACAGCCCAATCGATGACTTTGTGATGACGAACGTCGGCGAGTTCAACGGCAGAAAGGTGGTGTCAGCCGAGAACGCCAAGATCGACATCGACGACGTGGAAGACGCGTCGGCGAAGAAGCTCAGCGAGGACGACAAGCGACTCTTTGGCGCCTGGCTCAAGCTCACGCTGGAGGACAGCGTGAAGGAAGTCAAGGTGGGTGCTTGTTTGGCTGATGGCGGACTGGTGGTCGTGTGCTCACATGTTCTTTACTGTTGTTTTTGTTTAGTTCACCGCTCGCTTGAGTGACTCGCCTGCGATCATCTCGGAGTTCGAGTCTGCTTCGATCCGCAAGTGAGTACTACTACTACTCATTCTGAGAGCCATGATAATCTACTTTGGATGACTGATGCCTGTCGCTTGTGCAGGATGATGGCGATGGTGAACGACCGCACGGGCCAGGACATGAGCGGTCTGAACAAGCACGTGATGGAGATCAACCCGAGCCACAGCATCATCGTGAACCTGAACACGCTGCGCGAGGTGAACAACACGCTCGCTCAGAAGGTGGCGCGTCAGGTATGTTTGCGTCATTGAATGCCTTGACGATTCGTCTAGGAATCACACGCTAATGGTTGATGCGGATACGTTACGAACATGACAGATTTACACGAACGCCACGGTCGCCGCGGGCCTCGTGGACGACGGACGCACGCTGCTCACGGGACTGAACGACATCCTCGGCGAGCTCCTGGAGCAGAGTCTGCCAAAGCAGGAGTAAGAAGAAACTTGTCTCGAGGCAAACCACTGTTAATAGAGCCCTCTATTTCTCTCGTTGAAGATGATGGAGATGATGATGAAGGAGATGATGTTGGAACCGTCCAATGCAAAGCAGCGACAACAACACTGCAGTCTTCGCTTCACTAATGAACAGCTGCGCAAAACTTATAGCGCTGTGAGCATCAGTTTGCGCAGGTTTTTAGAATAAGGACTCGTCACTGATGTGAATCTCGCTGTCCTCTCGCCGCGCCACCCACCACTTGCTGCTCAGCTCGTGGTGAAGTTTGCGCGGCTCTCCACCACTGCACCACTCCAGCAGTCCACCAACAGTGCAGCAAACACGGCACAGTGATCTCTGTCGCTCCGGTGCAACGCCGACGTTTCCTCTCGACGCCACCCCCAATCCCAACCGCCTCCTCCTGCTTGACCGCTCGCTCTAGACAGACATCATGGTGTTTGGATTCCGAGCCGCTGCGATGCGCGTACAGCCCAGCGTGGCCGTGTTCTTGGGCGGCGTGACCGCGGGCTTTGCGCACCGCTCATTCGGCGGCGAGTCGCTCTTCGAGAGCAACTTCGCGCGCGCCGAGTCCGAGAAGCGCGACCTGCGCGACCTCGAGTTCGGCGTGCCCAAGGACCGCAAGCGTGTGGACCCGTTCTCCCCGTTCTTCCCGTCGGACAAGCACCCATGCACGCACGCCGGCATGTTCATCCCAGGCTGCCACGAGCTTAAGATCTTTTCCGGCTCGTCGCACTTTGAGCTTGCGGACGACATCGCGCGCCGCCTTGGCACGCGTGTGGGTAAGATGAAGCTCGGCCGCTTCGCGGATGGCGAGGTGCAGGTGCAGATCGGCGAGAGCGTGCGCGGAAAGGACGTGTACCTCGTGCAGAGCCTGGCGACGCCCGTGAACGAGAACGTCATCGAGCTGCTCCTGATGGTCAGCACCATGCGAAGAGCGAGTGCCAAGCGCGTGACTGTGGTCATCCCGTAAGTGTGTTGTACTGACTGGTTGTGTAGCGAACATGCAGTCAACTGATGAGGTTGATACTGACTTCAAACTTCGTTTTTCTGGTTCTGCGATAGATACTACGCGTACAAGCACCACCGCCGCGGCAATCCGATGTCGACGAGCATGAACTCCAAGTTCATCCAGAGCCCTGCCGCGGACATCGCCAAGATGCTCGAAGTCATGGGTGTCGACCGTGTTATCGCTGTCGACCTCCAACTGCGCATGCAGGGCCACGAGGCGTCGTTCTTCAGCTCGAATGTGCCTGTCGAGACGCTCGAGACCATCATGGCGGGTGTCGAGTACTTTGCCACGCAGGTGCACATGCGCCGTCCGCTGGTTGTGCTTTCGCCCAACCCAGAGTGCCTGCGTCGCGCGCGCGTGTTCCAGAACGGCCTGAACAAGTGGCTCCCAGACTCCCCTGCACGCTTCGCGGCGTTCATTCACGGCACGGGTGCGAACGGCGACTACACTGAAGCCGACATTGTGGGCGACGTGAAGGGTGCGGACGTCATCGTCGTGGACGACATGATCGACACGAGCGAGACGCTGGCGAAACTGACCAAGCTGGCGCTGAACAAGGGTGCGCGCAAGGTGTACTGCTTCGCCTCGCACCCGCTGCTAGCCGGCGACGCGGAGAAGGTCATCGACGAGTCGGACGTGGCGGAGGTCGTGGTCATGGACACGATCCCGCAGGACCCAAAGGGCTTCCACTCGGAGAAGATCAAGCGCCTGTCAGTGGCGCCGATGCTCGCCGAGCTGATCCAGGCCGAGCACTTCAAGGCCCACTCTTACATTGACCGCAACACATCGAAAGAAGACTACAAGTACACGCACAACCTCTAACTCTGTGCGGTCATAGCGTCTCGACTTTTTCAACATTCATTCGCTCATCCGTCCACACAAAGAGACTAGGATGGAAGCGGAATTTATGAAAACAAAAAAGTTAGCACGAGTGCTCGAATTTGCCTGTTCGTTGACTCACTTCCTGATTGACTGACTGACAGCTTATGAGCTCATATGAAAAGAGTCGACACACAGAGTATCAAGCATGCGCTTACCATTACAACTATATATTGCACAATACCCCTACGCATTTATTATGGACTTGCTGATGATGCGTTCTCGTCGTCTTGTGAAGTTGTGTCTTTCGCAGCTGAGGTATTTTTCTTCTGCTGCTGCACCAGCTCCGTCGCTGAGGCGATGATCGCCTGGCCGACCTTCTCGACCACGCCGCTCTCCTGCACCGCGTGCAGCTGCTTCGCGATCATGTCCTTGCCGGCTTTCTGGATCGACGCGACCGAGTCCTTCGCGGCAGCCTGCGCGTCCAGCAGCTTCCGGTCCACGTACGGCTCGTACTGCTTCAACAGCGGGTAGAACACTGTCCGGTACATGATCATAGCTCCCTAATCAAATCACAGAAACACGAATATACATTATTAAAGGTTACTTATCATCGTCGTCTCTATCATGCATCGCATATGCACACACCTTGGTCTTTGGGAGCATCATCCAGATGAGCACAAGCATCTTGGTCAGGTAGTAACCTGGCAGCCAGCTGATGAGCCGCGAGGAGACGGTCTCCATGGACGTGCAGAGCCCATAGACAACCCAGTACGTGAGCCACTGCTTGTCGTCGTCCGGACTCGGGCTCTCGAGCGCCTTGAAGCTCGCGTACGCCGGGTACGTGATGCCTGCGGCGATGCACACGGGCTTGGTCAGCGTCGCCCCCATTCTTGCTGCTGTTGAGCTTTGCAGTTCTGAGAATCCGAAGTGAGAGAAAGGCTCGCCAATGTAACAATGCAATATGCTATTAGATAGGTATTCTTGACTCGCAATATGCTATTGGATAGGATTGACAGCCTGATCCGGATTATCATCCCAAACACCGACGATGGCTTCATCATGCCCTCGCAGCAACGGAAGCGCGCTTGTCACTCCTGGATCACTATCGCTCGGGTGAATGTGGATCTCCTTGACAGAGAACGGGATACTGAAGTTCCCACTGCCCACGGCGAGCGCGATGTTGCCACGCTGGATCTCGAACGCGAGGTGGTCGCGCAGGTAGAGCCCAATCACGCCCGTGCACAGGTCAAAGTCGCGCACCTGGGTGTTAAGAGTCAGATTGTTCTCGGTATGCGCTGACCACGTCGTGTGATTCTGGTCGTTCAAGTGCAATAGATACGTCGCGTTCTTTTTGCCGCCATTGGCGTCCTTGTAGAGCAGGTCAAACTCGATGGAGAAAAGCTCAAAGTGGATCGGCAGCGGGTTGTTGATCGCGATCAGCACCTTGAGCTCCAGGAGACACTTGCGCGTGGTCGAGTCCAACTGCTTGAGCGTCGGGAGCACTTCCGAGTGGCGCAGAAACGCCGGCTTACCGTCCACTTTCGCTGGCACTTGGAGCTTCACGTCCATCAAATCCAGCACCTGGAGGGAATAGCAGGATGCAGCCGCATTGTCACCCTGGACGTGCAGCACAACGTCGTTGCCTCCCAGGTACTGCTGCAACATCTTCTGCAGCGGAGCACTTTGATTCTTATCGATCGCTGTGAACGCTGAGATGAATGTTTTTCCATCGCCGAGGAGAAAGCGCTTGAAGCCCGCGAGCAGAATCGTCTCGCGGGACTCGGAGTTCACGTGGATCGAGAGTGACGGCAGGTTCCAGAGCACGTGCGAAAGGTAGTCGAATGTCACGTCTGTATATGCGAAAATCTGGTCTGAGTCGCTCTCGACGTGGATGTGCGACAGCGCGATGGTCTTCAGGATCTGCGCCACGAGACGCTCAAGCTCGTCCTTGATGCCGTTCGCGACCCCAGATTGACTCAACACTTGGTCTTCAGTTGGATCGATGGTGAACTGGAGATCGGGGAGAAACAGGCTGGAACGGAGTCCCTTTGGTGGTGGTGACGGTGATGGACTGGGCGATTCGTGGAACAGACTCTTCAGATTGATGTGCACTGTGAAGGGGATCAGCATGCACGAGATGCGGATCGGCACGCTACCTGTCACTTCAAAGCCCTTGTCGTCCGAGAACACCAGCTGGTGCAGCACTTCGGGCGTCGTGAGCATGTTAAAGTCGACACTCGACACGAGTGTGAGCTTTCCTGATGCCAGCTCGAAGCGCGGCAGAGCGAGTTCAAGAAATGCGGTCTCGTTCTTGGAGAATGAGATGCGCAGCGGACCGATATCGGGCGAGCAGTACGACGGATTCTGGAACTGCAGCACGATCGAGCCCTTGCTCTGCGTGTGGCAGAGGTCAGGGATCGTGAGCTGCTCAAGCGTGAACGTCGTCTTGCGAAGTAGCACCACGAAGAGCACATGCAGCGCCAGCAGTATGAACGTGAACGTCGCCGCGAGGATCTTCCACTGCTGCAGCATGCGCGCAGGTCGTACTTTCGCTCTCTTCTCGCGGGGAGAATCCGCAGTAGCGAGCAGCAGAGGCGCATGTGCTTCTTCATCATGACCGCTGTCTTCTCCATTGCTAGCCACTGCTTCAGCGCCGCTGTCGTGAGCTTGCTGTCGCTGGTGCTCCATTTCGCCCAGCGACAAGCTCATCTTCGCGCTCACAACCCAAATGCATCTTCACAACAGCACTACTTCTTTACCACCCAATAGTCGCAAAATGATACGGGTGAATGGGTAGAACTTCTGATTTATTTTACTTCAACTTGCCATGTTAAAAAGTAAAAGACACTTTTTATATTTCAACCTTCATAAATTACATATCCATAAAATATTTGACTTCTATTTTTTCTAGTGCGAAACCCGCATTCGTTAACTGTTGCAAGCTCGTGGACGAGCATGGCAATTCGCAGCAGGTGACCATTTTCGCTCTCGCATTCGTTCACCATGTCGTCCGCCCATGTGCTACTCTCGGGTTTGCAGGGCCACTCCAAGCTCAGCGAGGAGAGTTGCTGCGCGATGCTGACGGAGCTGCTCTCGTTCTGTCGCTATGACGAGCTCAAGAGCGATATCGCGAACCACGGGGTCGATACACTGCTTGCGCTCACGAAGGACGAGGCACTGATGAAGAGCGGTGACGTAACCGAGGCGCTGCTGGAGCTTTTGAGTACGCTCATATTCGGCAACCACGCGGTGAGAGCGCTATTCGTGCAGAAGGGCGTACTGCACGTGGCGCTGGATGCTGTTGACAGGTTTCTCAACAAGAAACTCGGCAAGAAGCGCAACAAGATCGTCAAGCTGGCGCTGGAGATGATGGACCAGTGGAGCTGCGTGGAGGAACGTCAGAGAGTGGAACTTCAAGAGACCGTGATCATGCGTATCCTACGGATCCTAGAAAGCATGACAGAGGATTGGACCATCCTGCTGCATGCAGCCGAAGTGCTCGGGTGCATGCTCGAGCGTAACGCAGGCTGCATCCAAACAGTCGCGAAGCTGGACGGCATTTCAACCCTGCTCCGTCTTTTGGGGATGGTAAGCAACACGCACAGCCTATTCATCTTTTAATTGCTTCCATGTTCATTAACGAGGTTTATCTCCGTTGTAGCCAGAAAGCGTAATGGACGTGAAGCGATCGGTTTGCGAGGCGCTGTTGATCATGGGTGACGCGTCTGGGATGATCCAAGTCATGGCGTCGGACAACATCATCCATGCGCTCTGCATCTGTCTACGCACTCAGGTTTCAGGACGCGACGTCGAAGGCATTACAATTCGACTGTTGCAGCGACTCTCTGAAGAAGCTCAAGTCTACGGCCAGATCATCAACGAAGACATGCTACCCTTGCTCTTCCAGGTCGTAGACAGGAACTGCAACCTCCTTGAAGTCGCATCACCTGCGTGTGAAATTCTCGAGCGGCTATCTCGCTTCGCGCGAGACTGCAAATTGGACTTGTCGTCGTATGTGCAGGAGCCGGCATGCAGGGGAAAAGTGCTGATCAACGCGGCATCCTGCAACGCTCAAGTGACGAGCCTCGTGCTGAGCGTGTTCAGGTTTTTCGTCAATATCTCGTACAACCCTGTCGATTTACCGCTTCTCATCAACTCAAAGACCATAGAGGGCTTGCTGGCACTGTACATTCTGAACAGGAGCTCTGGTAGTCTATCGACCCTCTCTGCGGATTTGGTCCAGATCTTGTCGTCGCTGAGTCGCTCGACCATCGAGTCACTCTCACTGAAAGACGACAACACAGCGCTCCCGTCGATATTTCTCTGCTTGCGCAACCACTACGACAACCTGCGGTTCGCGTCGCAAACGTTTGCGCTGCTGACAAAATACTGGAGAGATCGGGTACCGAGGCTATTGCGCGTTGGGTTCTTTATTTCGCATACTTCCAATGACTAACTTTATCGATGGCACGCAGGCAAAGAGTGTGCACTCGATCGCCGGTTTCGTTGGCATCGCTATAAACATCCTGTGCAAATACGCTCGGACCAGTCTAGCATTGTGCGATGAGGTAAGCTGTCCCAGCTTGTGAACAATGGCAGCGTGCGCAGCGCGCTCACATAGTGCATTTCGTGTCGCAGATGATAGAGATATACAACTTCCTTCGCGAGGTGCTACTCTCGAAAGACGGAGTCGAGGTCGTTCTCAGTTGTGGCGGTAAAGTTTTGTGCGAAACCCTTCGACACACCCCGGTTGGCTCAGATCAAAACTCTAGGGCATCAACACCGAATAAACAGGAAATGAGCGATTTTCGTCGCTCTACCCTCCAGAAGTCGCAATCGTCACTCCAGATCACAAGCGAGGTCAACAATGTAGCGGGCGTGCTCATGGTGCTGCTTGAAAAAGCAGCAAGTGTGATGCCAGAAGAGCGTGCTAAATCTCCTAGTCGCGTTTCAAGACAGATACGAGACGGCGATGAAGAATACGAAGAGTATGTGACCAAGATCCTTCGGAAAGAGCGCAGCTGTTTGTTCAAAGCATTCAATAGCGGAGCGCTCAAGCCAAGTTCAAGTAGCGTGAACTTGGCGATTCCACTTCATTCTTCTGGTTTTACCAACGAATCGTCTCGAGATGACTGCGGAGAAGCTCAACCAGAGTGTATATCGAATACTCTGGCTGCAAGTGGTGGCAGCGAAAGTGGGGAGGATGGTTCCGGTAGCGATTGTGAAAACGAGTGCGATGGTCAAGGAGAAGACGAACCCGACGCGACGGTAGATGATAACGATGACGCAGAATGCGAAGAAGGTGAAAACGAAGGCAATGACGATGGAAGTGATGGCGACGGGAGCGAAGACGACTGCGCAAACGTCAACATCAACCTAGAACTTGAGAGCCTGACCTCCGAAGGTAACCAGATTCAACTCGGTGAAGAAACGAAGATATGTGACAACGACGGCAGCACGGAGAAACTATCAGCTGGTCTGAGCGCAAAAATGAAGCCCTCTCCGCCGAAAACGTTTACTGTGAAGGGGTGGAGTGACCGTGTGGATTTTTTAAAGTACAAAGAGATGGAGTACTACTTTGAGTCGCCGCTGGGAATGAAGTATCCAAAACATCCGTCACGCTGTGGTTCACTCGCCAGGGATGACCAAGAGGATGATGAGCTTGCGTCCGATCAGTTCACTCCAAGCGAGCCATGCAAGGCGCCACACCCGGACGTGATGAGCGCTTTCATCGAGCAAGCGAGCTCAAGACGCCAGCAATTTCTTCAAAGCGATCCGAGTGTTCGAGCCCAACTTGTGTACGACAACAAGTCTCATCTTGAAAATATGGGAGGAACAACAGGAGCTGGATCAACTAAAAATGCGGCGGCGGCGGATCCATTCCCGTATTATGTTCCAAAGAAGAGCGACACTTTCCAAGACAGCAACGACAGTTTGACGTTCGACAGTTGCTTTGAAAGCGGGAA
Source organism: Globisporangium irregulare (assembly GCA_038051095.1). Taxonomy (NCBI): domain Eukaryota; phylum Oomycota; class Peronosporomycetes; order Pythiales; family Pythiaceae; genus Globisporangium; species Globisporangium irregulare. The sequence continues at coordinate 56,335 of JALBZZ010000094.1, forward strand.
CCTCGAGCGCGCAGTGCAGATTGGCGAATGGGAGTACGATCTTTTCCTGCGTCGAGACTTCAACACCAGTGGTCATATGCAATGGTTTTACTTTGCCATCAGCAACATTCGAGCCAGGGGAAACGGTGCTGCAACCAAGTATCGCTTCAACATTGTCAACTTGTGCAAACCAGATAGCCTCTTCAACCAGGGGCTGCAGCCCGTCGTGTACTCGGTCAAAGACGCGCATCAGAAGCGCACTGGATGGCTGCGAAGTGGAACTGAAATCTACTATTTCAGCAATCCCTTTCTACGATCATCCAATTGTGGAATGAAAGTCGCTGGTAGCAACAATGAAGGATCCGCTGACACCGGTGCTCAAAGTCAGACGGCCGCAGCCAGTGAGACATACTTCACGCTGACGTTCACGCTGGAATTCGCAAATACAGACGACACCTACCTGGTTGCCCACAGTTACCCATACACACTGACCGACCACAATCTGCATCTTGAGCGAATACTGAGTCGATCGGGACGAAGCATCCAGCATATACTTCGACGCTCTGTGCTTTGCAAGACGCTGAGTGGGAAGAACTGCGACTTGCTCACCATATCTGACTTTTCCTCGAGTACCCAGGAGCAAAAAGCGCGGAGAGCTGTCGTTATCTCGTCACGGGTCCATCCTGGAGAAACTCAGGCTTCGTGGATGATGGGAGGCGTCATCGACTTCTTGGTCGGGGAATCGGACGTCGCGCGAGTGCTCCGAAGGCTTTTCATTTTTCAGATCATTCCAATTCTTAACCCTGACGGTGTCTACTATGGAAACAGCCGCTGCTCGCTTTCAGCGTGCGACTTGAACCGACAATGGCACAATCCGTCACCGGTGTACCATCCGACTATTTTCCACGCAAAAGAGCTGCTGAAAAAGGAGTACTTGAGTCGCGGAGTGGTGTTCTTCTGTGACCTCCACGGTCATTCGCGCAAGAAAAACGTGTTCATGTATGGCTGCGACACGAAAAAGCGACCAAACCCGCGGTCCCAAGCCTTTGCGAAGCTCTTCTCGATACAGCAAACTGCAAAGAAGTACATTTCGTTCCCCGACTGCAGCTTCAAAATCAGCAAATCGAAGAAGACAACAGCACGGGTCGTCGTTGCAAACGAGCTCAAGCTATGCTGGTGCTTCACGCTCGAGGCGTCATTTTGCGGGGGCAATTTTGGGGAGCTGCAGGGCATGCACTACAACACTCACCACATGAGTCAAGTCGGGACGTCGCTATGTGAGACCCTGCTCCAAGCGAGCATCAGCGACGGAAATGTGCGCGAGAGACTTTCAGCCATGGTCGATGACTACAGCGTCAACATGTCAGGATATGTGGAAAGCCAACTTCGCGAGAGTGGAATTGTAAGCGACACCTCAGGTCCGAGTGCGTTTGGACGGGAGCTTGGAGCCGCGACACCTCGGAAAGCAAAAGTAGCAGCTGGCGGTGGCGCAAGAAGAAGCAGCGATAGGGCAAATTCGACTTCCTCCAAAGTTGTTCGACGAAAAGGCTCGTCCTCAAAATCGTCAAAGCTACTGCAAGGAGGAGATACTAAGACCGAGCAGCATCCCAATTCCCGTACAAATAAACCGGAGCGGAGGCACAGCAAAAGTCTGAACCGACAGCGAACGTTAATCACCATTCAGCAGAACGAAATCGCAAAGGTTCGAGAGGCGAATGCCGATATGAGTTCCCCTCGGCCGTACCTGCTGAGCTCGGATACCCAAGTCCAAGACCACTTGAGTTCGCCACGCGCCAAAATGAGTGACAAGAAGCTTCGAAACAAGAAGAAGAAAGTCAAGAAGAAGAGTCGCCCCGACGGCGAGAGCGACAAACATCAGGGAGATACGATGCCATCGATTGCGACCTACTCAAGCCATGTACAAGAAGCAGACAGGGAGGTTGCGAACATTGAGCGAGGGATTAGTAGTAGTAGCAACAATAACTCCACAACCTCTGGGGCTTCCACTCCGCTCCCTCTAGCAAAACCTCCAGCTGGTTGCTCAGCCGTCTCAGGCGTGTTGAGAAATAGCTCAATCCGCAGCTCGAGTGAGTGTTTGCAGCTCGCAGATTCGATCTTGACCATCATCTCCAAGCCTCCGGCGCCGACACTTTCAGAGGCCTACACTTCTGATTTCCAAATCTGCGAGACTGCGTCGGTGATTCTTCCGCCACCAGTGGGCGACCTGATAGCGCGATCTCCGAAGCTCAAACCGTCAAGCGTTCGATTCAGGTGAGATTTTTTCCGTACGAAGCAGAGATAATGGCGAGGATGTTAACGAGATGCTTTTGTTTGAGCAGGGGAGCGGGTCGTCAGTTCGCAGCAGTGAGTCCTGTGCGACAAAAGAGCCTGAAAGACATCATGGTAATGCAGCAATTAATACGATGTTGCTGTCTTCTGATCGGTCGAGCTAACTGCTAGTCTCTCTCTGCTCGGCAGCGATCCGAATCGATACGATACACAACTTACGACCAAGACCTGTTGAGTGCGTCGGCGATGGCGATTCGGCAACGCTCGAGTATTTCTGCAAACAACAACGGATTTCCCCAGTCTCGCCCAGTCAAGTTAGCGCCAGCCACATCGACGTCTCCGTACTTGAGCTTCCCGAGTGTCACCTGATCTGTTGCACTCTTTGGGAAGACGTTGCTGCTGTAAATTATGTGACAGAGGCTGCGTTTGACGCTGTCGCGAGCAAAGTATCTAGACGCTTCTCCATTGCTGCCAAGCGCTTCATGGTTGATGCGTGGTCTTTGCGAACAGCAAGCAGGAGCTGGTCTTGGCAATGGTGCATCTCTGTGGAAGCGCTCGTGAAGTCGCCGACATGTTGTTTCCGAACGGTTCTCTGTTCGGATGCGCGCTTGTACAAGCTATCGGATACTGCAAAAAGAAAGTCCGAGTCAAAAACAAAAAACATGAGTCAACTTTATGCGTGGATCAGCTGAAAGTGAATGGAAACAGCGCCTTACATTTGCGAAACTTCTTTGGGTTGGACGTTTGCAGACCGTAGCGAACAGCTTGGCAGTGACGCCAAGCTGCTTGAATCGACCGCGCACATGCGTGCTTGAGTCGCCGGTTGTATTCCTGGCGCCGCAAAAGATGAATGAACCGACGATCGCGCTCATTTAGACCGAGGAATCCGAAGATTGCTGCACTCTGTTTAAAATCGATAAAGGTGGAGGTCAGAATGATGTTGCAAAACATTGACAGCAGATCACGCAACTCACCAGCACTCCGACGAGCAGGATTCCAGCTAGCATGCCTCCGAACACCAGGAGCACTTGACCTGCGACAGTGACTGCAGCAAGATCGCCGTATCCGATCGTTGCCATCGTCAGCACCACCATCCACACCGAGTTCCACAGAGGAGCGAGGTGTGGATTCACTGGCGTTTCGACGATCGCCAGCGCGTACGCGGTGAGCACCAAAGTCCCTGCGAACGCAGCGAGCAGGAAATTGAACGGATGTGAGCGCAGGAAGCACTTGACAGCGAACAGCGAGCTCAGCGTATCGACATGGTACACGACGCCCAGGTACGACGTGCGGTAGCTGCAAACAAAAACAAAAACAAAAACAAACTCGATAACGGGAACAAAGGTTTGTGTGGAACTAACGGATTGAGGTGGCGTACTTTGTAAAGTCCGACATGTTGCGGATCACTCGCGGCAGCATGTAGAGTCGGAGCATGGACAAGAGCCCGAGCACTTCGTATCTGTGGGAACAGCAACAGCAAAAACAGCACCGATGAGCTTCTAGTTTGTGAGATTCCAAGACTAGTCAGCCGCACAACCCGCAGCGATGCACACCAGTACTTACGGGTACGAGTAGACGAGGTAGCAGCTCCCACCGTCGACAGTAAAGTCATCAGGACACGAAGACAAGGCAGGCGCAGCAGCCGCCACGCCTTCGTCCACGTAGAACTTCCATTCCCAGACCTGAAAACTGCCTTCGACGCCCGGTGGCACGAAGATCACGCATATGAGGAGCTCTCCAAACAACTTAAGCAGTTGCTTGGGCATGCGCCAGAGCGCCACGTGCGGAGGAATGACGTTGCGCTTGATCAAGATATCGCGTTCGATGACGAAGCGCCACACGACGAGTGCCAGCAGCACGAGCGTCACGAGACCGTTCGCGACGCGCAGACACAGGACCGACAGTTTACTTTCGACGTGCTCGTTGTCGATAAACACCATGAAGATGCCGATCTATTGTGGATGAAGATCCATCAGTCCTTGGCAATAGGCACTCTTAAACATAGCTCAAACAGCACGGACCTACCATCGCGAGCACGAATGCTGCATTCTCGACCACTCGCCGCTGCTCGTAGCGCTTGTGAATGTCGTAGATAGTCTACAAGCCAATGAGCGACATTAGCATAATGATACTAACATCAAAGACTGCGGTCAGTATCAACCCACCCACCTGGATGGCTTTCTTGGCGTCGCGCAGCCGATGACCGCTCTCCTTGTGGTCGACGCTGCTGCCTGTAGACGGCAAGTAGGAGCTGCGCTTGCGCACGGTGCCCGCGCGATGGTCCTCCTCCACTTGCTTCTCCACGGCGGCGCGCTCTTCTTCCAGCGCTGAGCTGCGGCGCTTCACCAGCGGACGCTGTGCCTCCATCTTGGCTTGCTCTTGCTCTTTGTTCAACTTTCAACTCAGCACTATCGATGTTGAACAGGTATATTTGTTATTCCCGCGTCACAACAGCACCATCTGAGATATGGCGCTCAAAATATAATGTACGCGTCAATGTGCTGATTGACTGATCCATTTTGCCTTGTTGGTGGCGCTTGAGAAAGAGTCAAGATGCAGCAGGTAGAGACCGGGACGATCGTGCAGGTGACGCACGTGCGCAGTGGCCACAGCTTCCGCGCGCTCGCGGAGAAGAAGAGCGACAGCTCGTCGTTGTTGTCCAGCAGCTCCGGCGGCGGCGCGCAACTGAGCTTCTGTCGCATCGAGCGTCCGTACGAGAAAGTGCGCGTGGCGCTGAATGGACAGGTGAGCTGAGCGATCGCCGCGACCAAGTTCGCTGCGTTTCTCGTAGAGGAGGCCACTGCCGAGGAGGTCACCGATGCAGGCACAGTCGCATCTGCTGCTTTTGCAGCAGAGCTAGAGGACCAGGAGTGGCTGGTGCACTTCCGGTCGATCGCGAATCAGAGGAAGGCGAACCGCGAGCAGAGCATCGGATGGTACTTGGGTGGTGTGGCGAATGACAAAGCCGACCAGCCGCCAGCGATTTCCGAGTCGCCAGCGCTGATCGGCGATGCAGCGCGCGGTGTATCGAGTCTCTTCCGCGTCGCTGTGGTCTCAACACGCGGTGCATTCGCGCTCGACACGTCGAAGATGGTCTTCCAGGGCAAGTTCGCCAACAGCGCTGCATCTATACTCACCGAATCTCAGTGTCGCTCGTTCATGCAGAACGGGTACCTGCAGATCCGCAACGTCGTGTCGCTGCCGCTCCTGAACGCGGCGCTGCGACGCATAAATCACGATCTGGGCATCCCGGGTCGAATGGTCGACGGCGGCGTCGAGGGCAGCGCCAAGCTTGCGGGCAACGTCTCGAACTGCGAAGAAGTGCTCAACATGTTCTACCTCTCGGACGCTTGCAAGTACGTGGAGGCGCTGGTCGGCCGCGGCAAAGTGGCGTCTCCGAAAGGCGCGCAGATCGCGATGCGGTTCCCGGAGCTCGGCGAGCCGCGCGAACCGCGGGGCACTGAGTGGCACACGGACGGCATGCGGCAAGGCAAGTTGCACCCATTCAGCCTACTGCTGGGGGTCGCTCTCTCGGACGTGCGCGAGCCGCTCGCGGGCAACTTCACGGTGTTCCCCGAGTCCCACCGCATACTGCAGAAGCTCCTGACGGCGGACAATGACGGCAAGCTGAGCGGCTACGAAGACACATGCTATAAGGCCGAGAGCGTCTGGGGTGACGGCACACTGCCGGATCTGGGCACGCCCGTGCAGTTGCTGGCGTCAAGAGGCGACATCGTGCTTGCGCACCCGAACCTGGCGCACCGCGACGGGCTCAACTTCTCTCCGGATATCCGGTACCAGCTCTACTTCCGTATGAAGCACGTGGATCACGCGGCGCTGCAGGGCCAGGTGCGAGCGAACCTGTACGCGGACTTGGAAGGGCTCCACCATTTACAGTGAGGTGGTCATGTGGATGAGGATTACTGTTAGTAGATGCATGTCAATCAATAGTAGAGAATGGAAGCACGCCATGGTCCGAGCAAAAACTGCATATTCATGCCTTATAAAAAAATCTAGTGACGGTCGCGTGGGTGTCTGTCGACTAGACTCACAGAGTCCCAATAGAGATGAGAAGCCACCTCAAAACAGCTTCCAATCGCCTTGCACCATGCGGACCGTCGCACACGTAGTCTCTTTCTAAAGTGACCACACTTGTTTCCTACTATTTCATCCACGCACTCAAACTATTCTGCGCAATTGTTGTTGAAGCTGCTGCTGGTCCTCCGAGACGTTGCAGCCGCAGGACCCCAGACGCATGCCGCACCGGACACAGCCCGGCGCCGGGGCGCCAATGTGCGGGCGCTCAAAGCTCTTCTGACCCGCAGGAACAGTCCCACCATATGCTGGCTGCATCGCATTCGGGTACACGTTCTCAGTGTTGCCTCCTACTACACTGTGTGCATGCGGCCCATTGTCGTTGTTTCTTTCCGGCATCCCCACGGAGCTCAACGGACGCGTGACAGGCGGGTGATGGTGGTCAGAAGACGACGAAGTCGACGCCAAGATGTCCTGGAAGTTCATCTTCCGCCGGCGTGCGTCTGTGAACAATCCCATGTCTAATGTGTGCGAGCGGCCGTCGCGAGGTTGCCCCATAGTCGGTCCAGGAGCCGCACGCGCGATCACACTGCCTCGGTTCGAGAGCGACGGCAGGCCAGCCGCGCCAGCCGCGTTCGGTCCTGCTCCAGGGGCTCCTACCGGCTGAGGAAGGCGAGGCTGTGGACGCATAAACTGGCCCGCGTTGATCGACATCGAGCGCACTTGTCGAGTCGGATCGACTGTTCCGTAGCCAGGATGGCCAGAGTACTGGCCACTGCCATACGACGGATGAGACGGAGGACCATTCGACGGGTAGCTGTACCCTTCCGGCATCTCTCGTCTCCCTGGTGGTGGTGGAAACTGTGGATTGCCGTTCCCCGGGATCGAAGAGCGCTGCATTGGAGCTGCTGGTCGAGGCGGGAACATCGGGTTGCCATTCGATGGGATCGAGCGCGGCTCAGGGCGGTCGCCATACGCGGGTCGAGGCGGGAACATCGAGTTGTCTCGCGACGGAATCGAGCGTCCAGGTAAAGAGCGGCGCTAATGACACAGCAAGAAATGAAATCAGATACGACATGTCATCAATCTACAATAGACTTCATTCAACACGACAGCAACAATTGCAGGCTCCACTTACGTTTGGGCTGAGTCCAGGAGCTCCATTCTGAATCGCAAAGTTCGCAGCGCCGATTCGATCGCGATTGTTCTTGAACCACATCTCAATCTGCTGCACATCAAGACCCGTGTCTCGAGAAAGCTGGAGCTTCTCAGGGTCCGTCGGGAATGGATACTCCAGGTGCGAGTGCGCATTCACCCAGTCCTGCAGGATCTTGAGACTGCGGGGCGACATGATCGCGCTGCGGCGGTAGCGCTTGTCGCTCGGGCCGAGCGCGTCCACCTCAACGCCATCGGGGCTTCGCTCGTGCACACGTTTGCGGATGCGCATCGCGTCAATGTAGTCGTCCATGTCAGTTCTTGGGAGCGCCTCCGAGGCCGATCGCACGACACGAGGAGGGAACGCATGCGGTGGGGGCTGCTGCGGATACAGTGGCGCTTCACGACCTTCGACGCCTCGAACGTACGGGTCGAACGGAGGCTGTTGTTGGTGGCGCGGCGGTCCCAGGCTTCCAGCGTCGAAAGACTGGCTCACCATAGCTCGGGGCGGCGGGAACTCTCCCTCTCGGAACCTACAAGAAAGGCGGTTGGCGTTAGGCACAGGATTCTTTCCAGTCTTGCAACAAGAGATATGGTAATTGAACCAGTACGTACGGTGGCTGTGGAGCTCCTGGGACGGGATTGAACGCCTCCCGCGGTCGCGCTTTCTCGTACTCCATCGCGCTCTGCAGCTGGCGCGAATGCTCGCGACGCATCATGGGCTTCCATATCCGCTTGCGCGCGTTCGTAAACCAGTTTGTGAGCTGCTTCATGTTGATGCCCGTCTTCTTGAGCAGCATTTGCTTATCCTGTTTCGAAAAGGCAGAAGAAAGAGAAAAAAAAGTATCCACAATCAGTCAATTCTCGTTCGTGTCTCATGCATCATCCACATCAACGTCTCCCTCTCTCTCTCTACCTCATCGGTTGGGTACGGGTGCTTGACGTGCTCGGGCGAGAGCATCCAGCCTTTTAGAATCGCCACGGTGTGTGGCGGGAGCTCGCGTCGCGACTTCTTGGTCGCGGTGTTCTTTTTGTCCTCGTCGTCGTCCGCCGACTTGGCGCTGCTGTCTTCTTCGCTGGCTTTTCCCTTGCTTTTCTTACCAGCGGCGGCGCCACTGGCGGCGTTCGCAGCACTCGGCTTGAGCGGACGGTCGTCTTCGTCGTCGTCCTCATCCTCGTCGTCGTCTTCCTCGTCATCGTCATCGTCGTCGTTCTGCTGCTGACGTGATTGCTGTGCGGGTTGGCGGCGGCGATTCTCCTGGTCGCCTGCGCGTGACGCCATCGCTATCGCCGGGGCTTTCGCCTTGCGCGACGCGGGCGCCTTCATCGCGACGGCGGCGGCGGGGGCGGGGCCACTGCCGGCGTAGCGCGGCTGCTGCGCGTACGGCAGCGCACGCTTGACGTCTGCAGCGCTGGGCTCGGCCGTCATCATGGGTTCGCTCGCTCCGTCGCTTCGCTTCCAGTCTCGCTCGTGTCGTCGGCGGGGAAGAGTGGGAATAGCTCGTGAGCTCCTGGGTTTGTTTGTTTGCTTGGGGGCTGGGCCAACGAGACAACAGAGCCAACTCCATAGAGAGGAGGAGACCCAACAGCAGGCAGGCAAGCAGGCGAAGGGGGGAGGGAGGGGTGGGGCACAATTTCGCGCCTTCGCTTTCTTCTTTTTCTTCTTTCCCGAGTGAGTCCCTAATCTAATGTGTGTGAATCAGAAGGGGAAGAAACAGCCAATCGGTCAAGTTGTCAACGGGTTTACCTCTGCTGCTGAATAATCGACGATTAGATCGCTGGATGTGACAACGCTGAACAGTCGGCAATGGACCTCGGTAGTTTCATATCAGGAGCTTGGGAGGAAGAGACAGTTGGCGCCGCTCGGTACGTACGGAGGCAAAAGTTGACTGATTGATTGATGGATCGTCGAAAAGGGTTCGTTCGTTTGATCTGTCCGATAACAGCACAAAACAAAACAACGAGCGAGCGACTTGACGTGACTGACCGATTGACTGGACGTCTCAGTCTCAGCTGTTGTTTTGTTGGCGCGTGCGAGACCCAGGTCCTAAGAACTATTGCTACTGATACGATGATATCTGGGACCAGCCAAATAAATGGCAAGCGAGGATCTATCCATCCATCACTTTGAGAAAGGTCAATCGGTCAGGGGGGGGGGGGGGAAAATTTATTGTGCGGGATGGGGGGAAAGGGGGGGGGGTGGGGGGGGGGGGGAGGGGGGGGTGGGGGGGGGGGGGGGGGGGGGGGGGGGGGTGGGGGGGGGGGGGGGGGGGGGGGGG
>JALBZZ010000095.1:0-66032 GCA_038051095.1 Globisporangium irregulare
CTTCCTTCAGTCTCAACTCTGGATGGTGAATTCTGTCTCAAACACGCAAACAAAGAAATAGGGCGATATAAGTATTCCTATCACCACAGCACATACCAAATCGAAACGCCGCATCGTACAATCTCAGTGCGTCGACGAATTTCTCCATCACTGGGTTCGCAGTTAAAGCCGCGAGTCTAGTCAAGTCTGCCTTGAAGTTTTTCGCATGTCCAGCGCATGTGACCTTGAAGTCATAGAACAGAGCCGCTGGGTACTCGCTTGCCATCTTCAGGAAACACATACACACACAAGAAGTTAGTGATTCTACGATCGCTTTGCATTGGCTACAGCGGTATCAGTGACAATGCAGTACCTTTTCAAGAATGCGAACGATGGTTGTGCTGATCGATCCATTTAGAAGCGCCATGAGCTGCGCTGCCCAGCGCAAGCAGGTCCACATTGGCACTTTCTGAAGAAGCTCGCTCTCAAAGAATGTCACAATCGCAGGGTATGGCGCGATCGCTTCGCACAACTGCGGCAAGTAGTTGCTGCACTCCTGGTCGCCCATCACCATGCCTTCCAGTACGTTTTCCACCAGCAGCCGCGTCAACGCTTCTCGTCCAACAAACTCTTCCCAGTTCCCTTTTGCCTCCTTAAACAGCAACTCTACCAGAAATTCTACGAACGACAGTCGGCAGGATCGGAACACATCTAGTGTTGGTTGGTCGAGCTGCCTTGTGGTTGCATTGGCAGTGTGCGATGAGACGGTCTTACATGATCTCTTGAAGACGTCGATCGATCGAGTGAAGTACTCTTCAGCAGTCGCGTCGTCATGATGAGTCGACAGGTAGAATTGCGCAGCTTTTCCAAAAGTGCGAGCTTCGAGTCCGCCGATTGCAACACGCTCACGAGCGTCCGAGCTCTCCATAACTGTCAAAATATCATCATTGTCAAACATCCGCGCGGCTGCCTGGTAATAGCGCGAGATCACGATAATCGACTCTGCTGAAAGCTCGACCGTGCCTGCAGTTTGCCCATCTGAGTTGGTCGTATTCTGAGTCTTCTGGGTCTGACGCTCTGCCAGCTTGAGCACGTGGGACACAAACACATCGATCATCAGCGCGCTCACTTTCGGAAGTTGCTTCTTGTTGCACATCTCGCGGTACTCTTTCAGATACTTGGACGCAAGCGCGAGGAAGTCGTTCGACACCGCCGCTTTCGCGTACTTCAGCATCACTTGCGCGTTTTCCAGCAGTACTGCGTGCTTGGATGCATCGGACAGAATACTTTCCTCCGCACCGTGCGTGTACACAAAGTCGCCGACAATGCACTGCACCATGTAGAACCGCGACCAGTTGTTCATCGACTCGTACCCGTTTGATGGATGCGCTCTGGTCCATTTCTTGCTGAACGCTACATACTCGCGCTCCAGGCGGTCGCGTTGCGCCAGCTCGCTCGAACTTTGCGTCATCACCAAAAATTTGTCGATTTGCACAACCGAGGAGAGCGACTGCATGAGATCGAGTCGTGGAAGCATGGCGACAACGCTGGTGCTCTGCCACCTCGTTAAGAATTTCGAGTAGAAATTCTCGACAAGAACCCTCACTCTGCTGGTTTCGCCAAGCTCCAAATACATAAGACAGAGCTCAATACAGAAGTTGGACGTCAGCAGATCCCAGACGTGCTGCTTAGGGCTTGCTTCGTCGATGAACTCTCTGATTTTGTCAATTCTCTCTTGGCGCGACACAGGGTTGTCTCGCTTCCTCTCGGCTGCTCCCAAATATGCACGCACGCAATGCCCGAGACCTTGCTCGAGGTACGGCGGGTCCTGCTTCCAGATGAACTTCAGATCTCCGTCACCTTCATTTTGAATCAACTCGGCCTCTAGTTTGTCCCACTGATTCAATCTCTCCAAGCACTCCATCCTCTCCCAATAGCATCGGTGTGCTTCAAAGTGGCTTGACAGTAGCTTGCCATCGTTGAGCGTACCGTTCATAGCAGCAAGCACACTCTCTGCTTTCTTGTAGGAAGCAATCGCCAGTGGGAGATCCCCAGAGATGCGCGCTTGAAGCGCGATCTTCGACTCCTCAACTGTGCAGCAGCTGGACGCAAGCGCAATCAATAAGTTACTTTTTTGTACTGTCGCCAGCACTTTGTAGAGTTGGTCTCGGTATTCTGTCGCCGTTTCAAAGGATTCTGGTGTGAGTCGCTCCTTCGCGTCTTGGGTGTGCAAGTAGTAGTTGAGCAGCTCTTCCATGATCAGCTCGCCAGAATGATAATTCCCGCTTGCGAGCGTCGATCCGCCAATGTAGCTTGCTGGGATCGCGAGATGCTTGACAAAGCTCGGATTCGCTACGATCGTGGTGAAGTACGCCATGTGCACACATTCAATGAAGCTCGGTGACAATTGCGAGTGCGATAATGCTGATTGCATTCGTTCAGCGAGATTTTCAGTCAGGTCGGACGATTTCTGGAAACCAGCACTGAGAACGATTGATGAGAAGAAACCAGCGAAAATCAAGTTGGACGTTGGTGCGTGACTCTCACAGAGCAGCATAATCGGCTCGATGATATCGCGGATCTTGATCTGGATATCTGGGTACTCTCCCATTCTGTACTTTCGCTTGATAGACACTTGCTGATTTCGAGCCGATCGCTGGCGATTCGCGACTGCTTGTTGGTGTTTCCTCAATAACGCATACTGCTCTTTGAAGAAGTAGTTGTCCGAGCTTGCTCTGCTCTTGTTTAAAGCACTGCCTGACCTTTTCTGCTTGACAAAGCGCCTTCGCTGGTTCTTCTTTATCGCACCCAAGTCACCTTGAGAAAACTGCGAGAACCCTTCTTGCGAGCCTACCAAAATACAAGAAAGATACATTAGCACTCATGCTAAAAACATCGAGAAAAAACAGCTCAACAAGCTCACCTAATATCGCCGAAACGAGTTGAGACTGGTGGATGCTGCCTTCAGATAGTGAATTCTGGGTTGCGATTGCCAAAAAGCTCTGCGAAAGGTTGCCGGTGTCACTCAAACTCGACAGCCTTGCAGCAAACACGTCGCTCTCGACAGAGAACATCGGTGCCATCGTCTGAGTCTTTCCCTCCCACGCCACATCAATGTCGGTATCGTGGAATTCCGATTTGGTCAATGGATTTGAGAACAATGGCGTGTCATAGTGCACGGTGCCTTTCGCCATCAAAACCAGCAGGTTCGTCGCATAGAAAACCCACTTGTCTGCCAGCTCCGGAGTGTGAAGAGAGTGGAAAAGCTCAATGAGACGCTGACTCGAAGACGACGGGATCAAGTCGGATTCATTCCAGAATGTGAAAAGTTCTTCACGAATACCAGGATCGTTGTCGGACAGCCCGCCAAGCAGAATTCGTCTCAAGCAATCTTTCAAAGCGGAAGTGGGGAGCTCTTTCTGAAAGAACCGCATCGCCATGGAATACATGAGCTTGCGGCAGTCGGGGTCAGCGTGGGTTCCATAGTGACTCAAGAGTCCAACGCCTCCTTCTGATGTGGCTTTGAGGAGTAGCTCAAATTCCGATCTCCCCAGTGTATCTGCAATACTGTTCATGACACAAAGGATGGCGTATTGCACCCTCGCGTCGCGGTGGTTGATAAACCGATTCAACACCGGCTGAATGCTTGGAAACAGAAGCTGAATCACCTCTGGATTCTTGGAGGCATTCTCCAAGGACTCGCTTGCAAACCGAGACCATGTGTCGATAGAGATCACCTTGGGCAAGACGGAGCAAAGGCGTTGGAGCATCACCGCATCCATGATCTTTGGCTCATGGAGCGACACGTTTCGCAATAGTGCAAGGAAGCGTCCGTAATCTTCGCTGTTGTAACCTTTCACGATTTCTTCAGCGAGGGCTCGGGCGAAGGTGTTGGTTTTCGACTGAAAATGGAGCAAGCACAGACCGCCAACTTCGGCTGCCACGGTGTACACTGTCACGCGCTTATACTGCAGTGCGAGGATAATACCATCTATGATACTTCTTCCGAATACTGATGGAGTCTTCGCCTGGATCTCGTCGAGCGCACCTGCCGCTAGCATCGCACTCAGAATCTGTAATGCAGTCACGCGCTCAGCAGCTTCCAAGCGAGCATCTGCTTCGTTGCTGAATAGGAATTTCTCAATTGTCGACACATCGATCGTCACCGAATCCTTCCACAGCATGATCAGCTGTGTGACAAGAAAAATGTTGTCTTGCATAATCATGTTGGTAGTGTGCGGCGAGAGCTCAATCAGAGTCGCCAGGAGCCGAGATGCCGTTCCAGCTTTCAGGGACGTGACTGAAATGTCCTTCCACTCTCCTAGCATCAGGTTACAGCAATCGCGCAGCAAATAATTGAACTCGACTGCTTTTCCGGACGCGATCGAGCACGTTGCTTCTAGCACTGTCTCGATGATCTTCTCGAGCCACGCTGGTGCGTACAAAGTGAACAACTCAGGCACATTAAGTACCATTTTCACCAGAAATAGTCGAATGTTGAGCTCTGTGAGCGAATCCGCCGCGACGTTGTAAATCTTTTGCATCCAACCCGGCATGCTCTTGCTTTCCCAGTTGGCGCCAAACTCGTCCTTCATGAGCATGATAACGCGCAAGAGTGGAATCATGCTCGGGTGCTCATTGATTGCGTCCAGTTCGATCTCCAGATTCCTGTACAGCAAGCCGTTTGCGGCATGGTGCTGCTCTGCAAATGATTGAGTTGTGAGAGACTCGAGCGATGCGGTCTGACTCAAACTGCTCCCTGTGAAAAATTGCAGAGCAGATGAAGCACCACAGCTCAGTTTTCTGCGTGTTGATCTTGAAAACGCATCCTGCGTTTGACGCTGGGCTTTTAATGTTGATGCGGACAGAGTAGAGAGCGGAATCTTTGCATACTGCCCAGTTTCCGCATGCAGATCGTACTCTTGCGAGATGTCGACAATGTTGCTCCATAGAGCTTCTTGAAACAGAATCTGGTCGAAAAACTTCTCTTGCTTCTGAGTCTTTGAGACAGCAGTCAGTAAGCAATTGTACGCCTCGCAGCACGCAAACCTGATCGTCTCGCTCACATCCCCGTACACTTTTGTGACCATCTTGCTTGCGCATTTGCAAATCAGCATGGTAAACTCGCGACCCTTGCCATTTGAATGACCCAGGAACGCAGTGTTGACTTCATTGCGGATGAACTCGGGATCTGCCAGCCGGAAAAGTATTTCCACGAGAGCAAACGCCACAGCTGCACTGAAGAAGCTTCCCGCCGAACTGATCTCTGCTGAGTCTGCAATGAGTGTCGAGAGTTTGCTGATCATTACCACCTTGGATGAGGGCGAACCGGTCTCCGATAAGAAAAATGTCTTCAGCACGTTCACACTTTGTAGCTCCATCATCGGGGTAAACACGCACTCGAGCAATGTTTTGCGAATGACGATATCGACGGAAGTATCCAGCAAAATCTCGGCAAGCTCCAAGAGATCCGCAGCGTCACTTGCTTTGTTGTTCGATCCTCTCACGGTGGTCCCTTTGCTTGCTAGTTTCTCGGCAAAATTCGCCAAAGCCCGTGTCAGGTCATTTGCAAACAAATGCTGCGGCCCTTCTCTCAGACTTGGAAACAAAAGCTGCAAGAACTTGATGCAGTGGCTTTCTTCGATAATCAACAGCAGCTGACGAAACAGTAAGCTGTACACGTCGTACTCCTTTGTACCATACTTGACATCGGTAGAAACGATCGGGAACTCGTCAGCCATAAAACATCCGAGCGTATCAATCAAGAGCTGAGCACTGCTACTGCTGAAATCGCCAGCAACAGCACTAGCATCTCGACTGCACTGGGTGAGAACGTTCAGCGTGTCCGCTTTCACCAAGTAGCTTGTATCACGGCGGTTGAGAAGATTGACGACTACATCTCGAATGTCAGGGAGAGGACCAATGCGCAAGATATCTTGCAGATTCTTGGAGCAGCCACCGTAGATCTCAACAAGATGAAGGAGAACTTGCAGTGCCACGCGCTGATGTTGTAAATTGAAGTCGCTGAGCTGGATACTCTGCACAAATCGCTTCGCTCTTGGCAGCAACTGCTCTGTGAATTCGTCCCACTCTGGTGACGCTGGTCGAAAAAGCTGCAGGTTCGCCACTGCGCCTAGTACGTCGGCTAGCAGCGCGAGCACTTGAGAATCGTCCAGGGCTTTCTCAATTAGATGACCAGAGCTTTCCTTCCAGATTCCACTCAACGGTAGAAACACCACGATCTCGTTGTAGATTGCTGCAAACTGTTTTCTCGATTCTGGATCTTGGTACGCACGAGCTATATCCCATCCACAGAGCAAAGCCGCCTGCAAATAACAACCATTAGATATCCATCACTGTGCTCCTGATCATTTGAAGATGCGCCAAACTTACTTTGAGCGCGACTAAAGCGACACGATCGCGATGAGCAGGAGCCGAAATTGTCTGAATCGACTTCAACGCTGCATCCGCGAATGTCTGTCGGTATCGTTCTGCTTGCGCGTAATCCAAAATGCCGGGCTCTAGCAGCTACAATTGCATTTCCAAACGTGGGTGTGAGGCAACAAGTCAAGCATGAGCAGGTATATCAGTCATATAAATTGCTGTCAGCTTACCTGAATCAGGAACGCACTCACTGAATGAACAGTAGACGATGCTTCTTCGTTACTGGTCGAGCCATGCAATTGGTCCAGCGAGTGTACCATTGGCTCCAAGGTTGTCAGTGCAATCTTTCGCAGCTCACCCGTAAAGGAGCTTTCGCTTCTCATTACCAGAGAGCAAAAATCCCTCGTGTCTTTGATGTTAGAAACGTTCACGTTCCACTGCGAGAGTTTGTCATCAGCAAAGAATTGGATGATTCTCCGTGTCAGTTTTTCTTGAAATTCGCGGTCCTCAGTATCGACAAGCCAGAATAATGACTCAGACTTTCCACCGAATGCTGGAGTGATCAGGCGACAGAGTGACGCCAGCGCAACACCATATGATTCAATCAGGTGCTTGTGGCGCAGGTACTCCGCTGCGTCTGAATCCTCCACATGTAGCGCAGGGTATTCGAAGCTCAAGAAATTACCGATCGCCCATGCGAATGTATGCTGCTCTCGAGAGTTGGCGGAGCCGTCATGAAGCGGATCATTCTTGCGCTTCAACTTCCCTTTGCTCGCTTCGTCGGACTTTCTTGAGAAGATAGCACCAGCTTCGCTTCCCAAAAGCTGGCTGCACCATGCATACGATTCCACAGACGCGGCAAACTGCTTCATCCAATCGATTGTCCCATGTATATCTTCAGTATTTCCTCCCGACGAGTTCAACATCCGAGCCAGCGAGTTCATCGGAGCGAGCATATCGGCGATGTCCACACCATTCGCTGAGTAGTTCAAAATCCATTTCCTGCACCCCGCGCCACTGACCAGAGACGCAAACGATACGAAGAGCTTTTGGCAGGTTTCACGAAATGCACGTTCTCGTTTCATCGACTGACTGAACAACCATTCAACCATGTCTTCGAGACCTGTGTCTCCGTCGGCGCTGTTGTTGGTTGCTTTCTTCTTGAGAAACAAGTGGGGAAATCGCGCGATTGCTCTTTCCAATTTGGAGACTGCACGCTGAATGATCCCTGTCGCGATCTCCATACCGCCACGCCCATTCTGGTCGTCACGGTCACATAGCCGTAACGAGTATAGAAATGTCTTGACGCAGCGAAGTGCAAACGCGCTGATGATCTCGCTGTTGTTTGGATTCAGTGATCGCATGACGTAGTTAATCGCCGTCGCTGCACCAATCCGCTGAATCGAGCTTGGATGCCGACAAAGCGAGGAAAGCCGCTCAAACACAACCTCGGCCTTTGCAACCCTGCGTTCCGGTTTGTCTTCATGCTCGATCGATGAGCTCAGCACTGCAGCAAGCGCCTTTCCGGAAATCTCTCGAACAGCATTGTTTCCTGCCTGCGACAGCCCAATCACCAACTCGTCGAGGAGCATAGAAAATTCAAATGGATAGATTTCGCTTGAGCTGCACAGCCAGCGAATCACTTGGAAAAGCAATGGCTCGAACAGTGATCGGCAAACCTTTTCAGGATCAGTCGCCAATACGAGAACGGTCGGAAACGCCTTCTTCCAGATCTGGTAAAACACGGATTTGCTCTCGCTCGAATGCGGGTGCGTCGCTGTTTTTCCGCACAAAAAGCACACCAATGCATGGTACGTCTCGCATGCACCGATTTTGATTTGACGGTCGGTACTGTGCACTGCCAAGTCTCCTGTTTGCGCCATTATCGTGTCGAGGGTCAAAGAGATCGACGTGTCGCTCAGCTCCACTGCCAATTGGAATTGAGGAACAGCATAGCGACCAGCAGCAGCAGATTCGCTTTCGTCTGAGGAAGTGTTTAGTTTGCTGACAAGCAAAGAGCCAATTCCACCCGTGTTTCCTAGAAACACCAGGATGCGACGCTGCAGTTTCCCAAGCTCCGTGACTCCCTCTTCATCCGTCGAGGAAAGAGTATTCTTTGCAGTAGTGGGTAGGCTTGATGGTTGCTGCTCCGTGGCTCCATCCGATCGACTCAAATACGGCGACAGCAGTGGAACTGCAGCTGGTAAAACCGCTTCCAGTTGGCCCGGGCAAACTTTGAGCCATCTCTCGAGCGCCGTGACACCGATTTCAGCTGCTGGAAGATACGATTTCCCAATAGCCAGCGTCGCCAGTAACGCCGGAGTCACTTCATCCACGCTGATTAACGACAACGGCGTCGATAAGACAAACTCGGCAGATGCAACAAGTAGCTCATCCTTGTGAAAGCGCAGCTGTCCGCAGACTTTCCGGACGAAGATCGAGTACTCTTCTCGTAGTCCAAGGGTATTGCCAGCTAGGAAGCCTTGACCATGCATGTCTGCTTTGGGCTCAAAATACGTGAGCTCTTCAGCAAGTCGGCCAACAACCGTCCCAATATGGTAAAAGCTCGAGACCAGCGGAAGTTGCTCGGATCGTTGGATAGTGAACTGAATCAACAACGAGACCTAAACAGCGTAAAAACAAATAAAGCATCTTGAGTACAAAAGTTACCCCAAAAGGACGAAGAGAGTACTGAAACCAAGAAATCTGATATAACAACTCACCCACGGAAAAACCGATCTTCGGGACAGCTTTGGCACGATTCGTTTGAAAAACTCCGTTAAATTCAGCATGATTGTGTGATCTCGAGGAACGCATGGCTAAATGGGGTAGCACACAAGCAGAAGGTTAGAGCTAATTCAGCGACAGCGGGCAAACACATTCGTTTTCTCACTCACCTTGTACCCGCCAAAGTCTTTTGCGCTATTGGATGTCTCCAAATCGTAGCTGTAAGAAAGATCGAGGTGAGAGACAACTCGAAGAATGCACTTGATCAACGAGTTCAGTAGCTCCTGCTTCAACCCCGACTTCGATTTTGTCTTGTCTGTTGCTGACTGAGTCACCGACGGTCCTTGGTGATCTAGCACAGGCGTCCAAGGGACTCGAAGCAGTCCGACCCAAAACTCTTCGTAGTCATATAGGAGTCTTGTTTCGATGTTGCCGGTTTCTGGGTGGTATAACGTCAACTGTATCCAGCACGAACCGTAGGGAATGAGCGCATGTAAGCATCATTTCAAGATATATCAACTCTTCAATGGTACGTACATTGTCATCTGACTCAGTGATGTTCGAGATTGTCAGCAGCAACGTATGGTAGACAAAGCGATCTGCGAGTAGCTTGAGAACCGTGCGCTTCGACACCGCCTCAAAGATCTGTAAGACAGACTTGTAGATGTAGTGCTTTGTTTTCCACACACACCGAGGATACGCAGCCATAACATGGCACAGCAAGTCACCAATGAAGTTCACAAATCCATCCTTCAGTGGTGTTGATTGATTCTGGAGTCAATACACATGGGGCAAGCAAGTATTAGTCCACACCTTGATTGATACAACAAGCAGTCTCAACCTTGGGACTTCATGCTCACCTGTCGGGCGAAGTGTCCCATGCACTCAAGATACTGGGAGACGATCGACCACTTCATCGCAGTTGCTTTTGCGTCCAACGCAAGTAGGTTTTCACCATAATTCTTCAGTCTGTCTTCAATTTTTGTGAACCCGGAATCGCCCAGAAACACTTGGACGCAGCGTGAGAGCCTACCGAGGCACTGCAGTGCAAATGCCATGGTGACACCGGAGGCGTCTGGGTTATTCAGCACCGGCAAAATTTCCTTGATCACTCGGTTGAAGGCTTTTTTGTTGACGTCGTTTTTTTTTTCCGCCATGGACTCACACATGATGTCTAACACTCCACTAGAAGACGCAAACGAATGCTCTTTGATCTGTCATAATCCCCCATAAACAATAGGAGAGCATTAGTAGCTGCTTTTTCAAGCCCTCACACAGAATGGTATAGTGGACTTACAGTCTTGTTCTCACTTGTGCAGCAGAACCTCATGTAGAAGAACCACATGTAGCCGTTCGAACCGATCTCCTCCCGAAACTTGTCGCAATTCTCGGATAGGAACAATAGCGCAGACTTTGTCACTTGGTACCGGGACAATTGTCCGTCCACTGTAGTCGCGAGCACTGTGTTTAAATATCTACAAAGGGTGCAGCAGCGAAAAATATGATGAGGCTTCAACCGACCACGAGTGTATCTTCACTTTTTTCGCACGTACGAGTAGATTTTCCGGCGCTTGCCTGCATGCTTGTGGTACCGATCAGGCTCAAATACCAGGAGACGCCCGAGCGTGAACAGCAGACCTTTCACCACGAGCATCTCTGGCGCGTTCGTATTGAACTGCTTGTCGAGAGAATCCTCCACCCAGTCAATCAACTGCGGGTACGCTGGTTCGACGTCGACTGGGAATCGCTTGGCGAGATGCCCAATCACTTCTACGGCCAGTCCCTTGTAAACCACACATAACAGCAGCAGCGTTCACGTCAGTCACTTCTGCTGCTCAAAAGCTCCAACTTAAGGGTATGCGGGCTCACTTTGGCCGTTTGCGTGACTTTTGCAAATTTGAGGTCGTAGAACAGCTTGTCGATGTACGAGCCTGGCTGAATATCTACATTAGAGATGAGGTTCCCGCAGTATTTTAACGCACTAATCACCACCTGTCAGGAGTAACAAACAAAGATGGCACGGAACGTGAGCGTAAAGAGCATGCCAAGGACGTAAGATGCGTAACAAAACCAATCAAGTGCTGCTTCACATTTCATACCGAAAAGGCTTCTGCGCGCACTTTGTTGGATGCGTCGGCGCGCGCCATCAGCTGGCATCTCGTCACGAGCGCGACAACCTGCTTCTTCAGCACCGCGGCGTTGGTCCCATAAAGCTTCAAGAACATCGCGAGCATCTGCAGGACTTTCTCTCTCGCGTGCGCAATCTCTTTCTTGCGCATGTCGTCGCCTGTGTGCGCGCTCGTGTCCAGAAATGCGATGAGACTGGGCGGATCTGCGCTCTGGAAGAGCAGTAACGTGCACTGCTGCGCCGCGGCGCGCGACTGCACCATAGCGCCGACCACCGCGCTCTGCAGATGCTCAAGCGTCTCGTCGGTGCTCTCAACCGCATTCTGCAGCTCCAGGAACGCCGCGAGGTCCTTCAGGCGCTCGCGAATGCGCTCCGTCATGGGTACTGCTCGCTGCCTTGTTGGCTTCTCTTTGTACTTTGCTGGTCTACGAGACTTTCGTGGTGTGGAGGTGGACTTCAACTGTTGCAGTTAAAATCGCGCGGGAATGACAGTCTCTAAGTACGACTGCCTTGATAAAGTACGAAACGGGTTCAACGACCTCGTTGTCCGTAATTTGTCATTTCGAAATTGGTTCAATTTATTAAATTAGGCGCGTTAATCCTGGTTTTCAAATTCAAATTTGCGTTGACTTCAAATTTGTAGAGCAGAGTTATTGTGACTTCGTACTTTCGCGACCACACGGTAAAGTTCGATCCGTTTAAGTTCGATCAGTGATGACAAAGAACGGAAATTCGCATTGACAACAGGAACAAGCCAACAGCCCAGCAGCAGCGCACAAGATGGCGGAGAAGAAGGCGAGCGACGCTGGCGCAAGCAGCGGTATGACGAATGCGGACTTTGCGCGCATCTTCCGTCAGCAAGCGCGTGCAGAGGATTCGACCGAAAGCGCAGACACAGCAGAGGACGAGGATGCGCAGCCGCGAGGATTTGGATTCGGCGCGACACGCAGAGACTTCATGATGCGAGGAAGTCCGTCGCTTGGTGGCAATGGCATGCGAGTGCAACAGCAGCAGCAGCAACGGGATGAAGATGAAGAGTCCAGTGTACAGCGTGAAGGTCTTGGCATCGGCGCAGGCGCGAGTGCTGGCGCTGGTGGGATCGGCTTCCAGGGGTTCGCGCGCCAGAGCGACACCAGCCAAGAGCAAGAGACGACGAAGAAAGAGCCGCCCGCGATGAGTAAGGCGCAGCTCGCCAGTATGGGCAAGTGGGAGAAGCACACCAAGGGCTTCGGCATGAAGATGCTCGCGAAAATGGGCTTCAAGGGCAGGTTAGGTAAAGATGAGCGCGGGGTGTCGTCCACGGTCGAGGTCGTGCAGCGACCCGCGCTGATGGGTATTGGGTACGGAAACTTCACGGAAGCGAGTGCTTTGAAGCACAACCGGAAGCTCCAGCGAGAGCTCAAGGGCGAGACTGTGGAGGACGAAGCAGCGCGCAAGCGACAGGAAGCAGAGGCGCTGGACGAAGACGACTCGCTCTGGCGCAAGCGGAAAGCTCCGGTTGGAGCTCCAAAGAAGTACAAGCGCGCAGCTGACGTGAGCCACGAAGTGCATGCTGCGAACAAGAAGAGGCGCAGCGATGTGATTCTGGACATGCGCGGACCGGACGTGCGCGTGCTCTCGAATGTATCAGATGCGTACGACATGGACGCCCAGAAAGTGGAAGCTGCGAAGCCCAAGATCGGCGAGGAGCTGATCTTCAACGTGCGTATGGTGGTGAACTTGGCGCAGGGTCAGATCTACGACCTCACGTCGAAAGTCGATCGAAGCACTGAGAACGTGAAGGGCTTGAAGAAAGAAGCAAAGATCATCCAGTCACAAGTTGAGATGGAGAGTGTTCGACTGCGGCACATTGACGCGATGATGCGCTGCATGAAGCAGCTCGAACAAGAAGCCGACGCCGCGCTCGAGAGCCACGACGTCGGAGGCATCGTGACGCTGCTGAGCGATATCCGCGAGGCGTTCCCACAGGAGTTTGAAGCGTACAAGTTGCACCAGCTCGTGTCTGCGCTCTGCATTCCTCCTTTGAAGGCGTTGCTGCAGTCAGCGTCCAATCTGTCGAAGCTGAGCTCGAGAGCCACGATTGTCCAGCAGTATCGGCTGATCCAAGTCTTTCTGTTGGAGGTACCCAGCGGCAACAAGAATAGCAAAGGAGGCAGTTGCGGCAGTGTGTTCCACAACATCCACGAAAAGGTGAATTCTGCGGGCGAAGACATCTACAATTTCATCCTGGAAGAGACGCTGTGGCCGGCCGTGAGCCAGTTCGTGACGTACCAATGGAGCGTGAAAGAATCGCCCGAAGAGTGCATTGACTTGTTTGAGCTCTTCCGGCCGCATCTCTCCTGGGGCTTTGAGGAAGCTTTCTTGCACCAGCTGGTGCTGCTGCGTCTCAAGAAAGAGTGCCAGCGGTGGAACCCACAGACCGACACGACGCTGATCCACGACTGGCTGCTACCGTGGGTGCCGTTCCTGGGCGACGCCATGCAGTCGCTGTACCCAGATATCCGCCTCACGCTCGCTAACGCGCTCAACCAGTGGCACCCGTCGGATCTGTCCGTGCTCGTGGTGCTCTCACCGTGGAAAGACGTGTGGGGCGAGCACGAGTACGCCAAGTTCACGCACCGCCACGTGGTGCGCAAGCTCGTGCGGTGTCTGCACCGCGACTTTGAGATTAACCCGCAGAAGCAGTCGCTCGAGGCGCTGACGTGGATACTCGCGTGGAAAGAGCACTTGCCGGAGCGCCAGTTCATCGCGCTATTTGAAGGCGAGTTCTTCCCGCAATGGCTCAAGGTGTTGCGTCGGTGGGTCGCTGGTGCCGAGTCGCCGAACCTCATGGAGTTGGAGAAATGGTATCGCGGCTGGAAAGGGTTCTTCGACAAGCAGCAGCTGGTGCACCACCGCCGCTTGCTGGTGCACTTCCACGGTGCGCTCATGCTTCTCGAGGCAGCGTCTGATAATTATTTCCGGCAGCAACAAGAGGAGGGGGAAGGTGAGAAGAGCATAGGTAACAACATCCCGAAGCTGAACAAAAACGCACCGACAAGCTACCAAGATGCACTCGTGAAGGCTCACGAAGAAGACCCGACTGCAGAGGACGGAATCAGCTCTGCAAACGACAACGAGGGTGGCAGTCGTAGGCCAGAAGAACCAGCAATATCGTTCGAGCAGCAGAAAAAGAAAAAGGCGGCGCACCACGCCGTTGGGCTGAAGGACGTGATCGAGAACCTGGCGATCGCGCACAACGTCATGTTCATGCCCAAGGGCCTGCACGACGGCCAGCAGGTGTACCTCTTCGGCAAGTACCACATTCTAATCGAGCAGGGCGTCGTGTTTATGGAAAAGGCCAAGGGTTCCTTCCACCCCGTTGACATTGAGCTGCTGCTAGAGTGATAGAAGTAATTATCTATGGGGAAGAGCTTACTGGCTTTGGGAGATAATAAATGACGCAATCTGTGCCGAATAAACGGCTCAAACATGAAGAGTGAAAAGCCCCGAGTCCATCTCGTACGGTAAGTTCAGCGAGTGCTGTTGGGGTGCACATGCATGACACATCCTGAGCTATGTGCTTCGTCGCTTGGACTGGTCTCTGTATATTGTTTGTGTCGTTTTACATCTTTATGGGCATTCCAGTAGCAAATGTGCAAATGTGCATATCTAATAGGCTTCCTTCCTGTTACCCCAGTCCAAGTTCCAATCACTTCCGTCGCTCATCGCCAACTGAGCAGCCCACGGTGTGTTGAATGCGACTATCCTTCTCAACACCATGCTTCTCGCCTTACCACTGACGACGACCGCCGTTCGACGACACCGGCTCGTTGCGGTAGCGACTGCTGCTGCTGCTGCTGTCGGGATAACGGCGGTCGCCTCCAGCACCATCAGTGCTGCGGTAGTTGCTGCTGTTGTCCCCTCCGCGGCGGTCGTCCCAGCGTGACTCATAACGACGTTCGCCTCCTCCTTCACGCTGGTACGACGAGCTCGGACGCTGCGCAAACGGCGCGCTGCTGCTCTCCGGACGATGGTACGACGACGAGCTGCCAGCCGCAGGTCGCGAAGCCGACGCGCTCGGAGGCGCCACCAGCGCCTTCATCTTGAAAAACTGCAGCGCCTGCGACAGAGTCGGCAGGATCGACGACTCAATGCGACCGAAGAAACGGAAGCCGCCAGACTTGACTTCCATGTGACAGCTGTGTGGGGTCGTGCGCGCGATGAACGTGATCGAGAAGCAACCCGGAAATTTGTTGTACACGTGCAGCGTGTACGGAATGCGCGACGGATGCGCTTTCTTCTGCTTGATCAGGTCTTCATGCACCTCTTCGAGCGACATGTTCTTGAAGTACTTGTAGCGCAGCACTTCGTCCACAAGTTCGTTCATTGGGTCAACAAAGCGTGCGATCAGCTCGTCGATGTTTTCGTAAGGTTCTTCCTTGATCACGAGTGTCTGGCCGATACGCGCCTCCGACGGTTTGTTCTTCTCTTCAATGTCGAAATGGCGGTACACGCCGTCCATCATCTTCCACGTCAGCGTCAGGTGGTCAGAGCCCAGCGTACTCGGACGCAGAACTACATCGCCCACAGGCTGCTCTCGCAAGTATTGCATGGCCGTTTGGCAGTTGATGTTGCGGAACAGCGGGTGCGCGATCTGTCGCTTCTTTCGCTTTGGCGCGAGCCCACTCGTGCGCACGTCACTGGCGCCAGGCTTGTCGTCTTCAATCGCGAGCTGGTTCACCAGACGATCGATGCGTGCGACACTGTCTTCCACAATCTGCTTCTGGTTGGCGTATCTCGGCAACTGGTCTGAGTTAAAGCACATCGACACGTCGATCAGTGAACGCTGATTGCAGCCGAGCTGGATTTCATAGCGTCCGTGCGGGTCTGGCTGGAAGCGTAAGATCTTGGCGTTCACAGTCACACCCTTGGGGAAGGTCTGGGATCGCACCTCCGACATGTAGTCTGGCAGCAGATCGCGGCGCAGGCTGGATCGAATGCCGCTCTGAAGTCGCACACGCACGAAATCGCCCGACATGTGCAACAACGTGCACGGCACGATCATTCCCAGACGGAGCGTATCCTTCGTCTCGCCGTTCAGCAAGAAGAAGAGTTCTTCATCCTTTGGCACCTGGTACTTCTCGCGCTTGTCAAAGTACGGGTAACGGAGCTCTCGCTTGATGTACTCCAGCGTTAGCAGCTTCGGTCCCTTCTTCTGTAGTTCAAGTCGACTCGCGTACGCTGGCAAGTCGAGCTCCGCCAGCGCATCTTGGATATCCGCATCGTCCAACCGCTTGTTTGGAGGCGCGTTGCGACTGCGAATAGCCGAAGCAGACTGGAACATGGTGTCTTCCACAGCGAACGAGTACTGGTTCGGATCGTACATGTCGATCGTCGAGTTGTTGTTCGCATCGCCACACATCTTCACCGCCATGTAGTAGCTCTCAGGGTGGATTCGCGTATCGTCTAGCGGGTTCAGCGGCAAATCCTTTAGCGCATCGCGCTCGCGGATACGAACAAAGCCGGCGCAGTTGCGGTACACGATCTTGCCCACAAATCCCTTAGAAAGCAGCTCTTGACGGCGGTCGATGTAGCTCTTCGCTCGCACCTTGTCCAGCACAGCAGCAGCCTTGACGGGACCCAAACCACAAATGAACTGCAGCTGGTACGAAGTGTGCTTGTGGTTCGCGAGCAAGTTGATGTCCACGCCGAACTTGTTGATGAGCTGGACGAAAACTCGGTCGTACTCCCTCAAAAGCGTATCTTTCACCAGCGAGTGTTGCATCAGGTTCACGTTCAGATACAGGAGCTCGCGGCCACGAGTTGGCTCGTCCAGCGACACATTCCCCCACATGGCACACAACTCGGATGCTGGGTTGCGCAGGTATCGGCCGAGACCAATGGCAGCTCGGACGGCTTCCGACTCCTCTGGGAACTCCAGCTCAGCGCGCTTTGAGCGACTGTACATGCTCGGAACATCATCCTTCAAGAACACAATGTCGAGGAAGTCACGACCGTCCTTAGTTCCAAAGCGAGCCGCATCCTGTCTCCCCAACTGGCGACGAAGCGCATCCACCAAATCACCCATGTCCATACACTTCATACCAGCAGAGATGTTGATCACTACGACGTGCGTGCGCGAGTGTTCCTGGAGAAACTTGTACAGCGTGTCAGTTAATTTCTGGATGTGTTTCTCTTCACGCCTGCAGTAACCCTGCGTCTTGTCGATCAGCTCTCCGTTCTCATCAAGTGCCACAATGTGCGCGATCGCATCCATGCCTCCTTCGATCCAGATCGAGATGATGAACGGATCAACTCCATCTGCTGGCTCGTATGGACGGACAGACAAGCGCTCCTTCATCGATTTACCGCACTCCTTCACAACCGCCTCGCGGGATGCAATGAGCAGGTCTCGCTTCAGCTCGTTCTCGAACGACGGAATCATGAAAGCATTGATGGCTTCCTGGAGGACCAAGTGACGCTGGGTCTGCCACTCTTCGTCGGAGTCATTGCCCGCTGCAAGGTAGATCGGCTCGAGCGGATCCAACAGGTCCTGCGCTTTGTCATTGATCACCGTGACTGTCAGCAATCCTTCTTTTTCTCCACGCACAACCTTCAGCCACAAGTCCTTGCTTTCGAAAACGTCGAGCACAGGCATGCCGACGAGGTACTGGATACCATGAGCGTAGTGAAACTCGTCGATCTCTTCTCTGCCCTTTACTGTCGCTTCGGTATACAAACGGGCGTTCTGGCGGTACAAGTCGCGGATGCACTTTCGAATGTTTGGCTCGGCTGCCACTTTGCTTGCTGCGATGTGTCGAGCACCCTTCATGACATCATCGACCGTTGGGAACTCCTTCGACGTGTACTTCTGCGAAAAAACACCTGGACTCTCTTCGGGGGTCGGCACGTCGCGCAACGAAAGATCATTCTCAATGCCGGCGACAATCCCACCCAGCACAGTCGCATTCATCGTGAACGCAACTGACAATGGACGCAATCCTGCCTTGGTGCAGATCTGGTAGAAGTTACGTCGCACAGGACGGCGGTACTTACGGTCGTTCGCAGAGAGCTCGCTCGATGCAGACTCTTGCGCATCCAAAGCAAAGAATTCCGACAAATCTTGGTAGACTTTCTCATTCGGGTTCTGGAAGAGGCGCTCGTAGCATTCACGCACAAATCGCGACTCTTTCGCACCTGCCGCGTCCACTGCGCGCTGAATTCCTGCTTGAAGAGACTTGCGCTTTCGGTCCAACTTGTCCCATTTCACGTCAAGATCCAGGATCTCGTACAGGTGCTCGGTGTGTAATCCCGCCACTTTCCAGTACTCCTTGTAGTATCGCTGCACAAACGCTGGCTCCAATTTCTCGTCATGGTAGAATCGCAGCACGTTATCAATGGCTGACACGATCTCTCCACGCGAAGCAGCAGGGTGGCGCTGACCTTTTCGCTCCATGCTCTTGATGATGAAATCACTGATCCATTCAGATTCCTCCGCTCGGTCTTCCGCATCAGGAAACTCACGGTCAGCGAAAATGTCCTGGTATCGTTCGGGAAGATCGCAATCACGCACAGAAATGATCTCCGGCGTCATCATGTGCTCTCGCAGCACGCTTGGCTCGAACTTCTCCAATAGCATCGCCTTCTTGGACTTTTGCACTGGTGCACTCGCATCGTTTTTCATACCGCGCGTGGCTTCGAGGAACGCATCCATGTCGCCGAAGAGCTCTTCGGCTTCCCCCATTTGGTATACGGATGGACCTTGCATCGACGACGGGAGTGGCTCCTGCTTGCGCCGACGGCGTGGCATTTCGCGTCCTTCTTCATCGTCGTCGACGATAAACTCGTCAATGTCATCACTCTCGTACTCGTCGTTGCCCAGGTAGTTGTTGTTGCGCGCTGGCGTCGAGTCTTCTTCTTCTTCGTCCGAGTCACCAAACATGCGGTAACTGAGCTCCCGCGACATCAAACCCGAGTCATCGCCCTTGCGTTTCTTCGACGATGAGCGTCCCATGTCGTCGTCGTCTTCGCTGTCGCTTCGCGTCGGACCGGCGTCCATGCCCATGTTTTCACGCACGAGCATGAGGTCTTCGTCGTCGATCTCTTCAACTTTCTGTTTCAAACGCTTGAGCTTTTTCTCTTTTTTCTTGCGACGGCGGCGATGTCGACCGCCATCATCATCCGATTCTTCCTCGTCGTCGAGATCGTCGACCACGAAGCCGTCGTTCTCGTACTCGTTCTTGTCTTCGCCGTCGTCGTCATCGTCGTCAGAATCATCCGAGTTGCCGCCACCTGCCGCGTCGTCATCGCTTTCCGACGCTTCATCTTCAATGAACGCCGACTTGGGGCGCTGCAACAACAGGCAAACCAAGTGTCCAATACATGAGCCACGAGTTGCTCGTATTCAACGGTCTACATGTTCATACGCACCTTCTCATCTTCATCTTCGTCGCTGTCTTCCACGATCTTAGATTTCTTCACTTTCTTTTTGGATTTCTTGCTCGACGCCTTGCTCAATTTGCGCTTCTTCACGGCCTTCTTTGACTGTGTCTCTGCGCCCGAGTCCGAATCTGACACTGTCGGCGACGCGCCTCCCAACGGTTCATCTGCACGATAAAGAAAAAACCATAAGACACAGCAGCAGCAAACACACAGAGATCACCATCACCACAGAGAGAGAGAGACACACACACACAGACGTTAATATACGCGCGGCCGTCACTACCACGAAGCATGACAGAGCCCGCACACATACCATCCGACGACGCCATGTTGCTCCTTTCTATCTGATCTTGTTTGTTTTTGCTGTTTCCGTTTCTTTTCTCTGCTTTTTCGCTCGTACTTGTGTGTGAAGGAGCTTTTAACCCAAGAAATGCGATCCGCCCTTTCCTTCTGTTGCAGGTGCTGAGGTGCTGCTGCTTGCTTGCGCACTCCGAGAGACGTGCGCAAGACTCTGACCACGCGCCTACACTGCTACTTCGCGTTCGTGCGTGTGAGAGAGGAATCCGCCCTGTACCTGCGTGTGTCTGCTCGCCGATGACCAGGTGTCGTGTCCGCTCGCGCTTGCTCGCTCAGTCCCTGCCGATCGCTCGATCTTGCGCTTCCACCAACGAAAAGCCCGTTATGCGTGTGTTCAGGACAACTCCACCCCCCTTCCCCCCTTTCCCTCCAAAACGAGCCTTCTTATAGTGGCTCATTAGAAAGACGCTATCATTTGCAGTATCTAAATTGCACCCGGTTATTTTGTTTAGAAAGGATTAGACATTTTAAATATAATCTTTTCTGAATAATAGAACTCGTGTGCTCCCACAATTTAGCCAATCAGAACCTCGCAGCTCCACTCAAGCCTCACAAAATGTACCTTCAATATGGTACATTTATGCCCATTTTTGAAATGTACTATTCTAAAGGGTACAGTACGGGTGCTGAAGGAAAGATGGCGGAAATGCAATGGCTGAAGCGACGCTCGAGCAGATGGATCTTCTTCTATGGATGACAGGCCGGCCTGTCCAGCCCAATGAATAATGCGCGCGCGGAACCTCTCTATCAATAGACGCTCACGTGTGATACGCCGCACAGTGTGTGAAGAGTGGTGGTGCGTGGATCTGCATTGTGACCTCCATTTCCTCGTAGGATCTGTTTGATCACCACACCAGACCTAGCTTCTCCGCCTTGCTCGCCCATTGTAAACATCATGACGACGCGCTCGCGATGGTGCCGTTACGCTTGGAGATCCATCGTGATTTTGTACGCGCTTCTGCTGTGCGCATGCCGCTTGAGTTCAGGTACGCACGCTCGATCAGCTGATGCGCTTTAGATCTGCGGAAGGTGCTGACTATGTGCGTCGTGTCGTGCTCATTTAATGTAGTGATTGGCGTCCACGATCCGCAATTGATGTGGTGCACAAGTCCATTGACTCCAGTATATATATCGACACCGAACGATGCGTGGATCGACGTCCCAGACACCAGCGTCGACGTGCAACTGACGAATGAAGCGCTGGTCACGATCTCGTATGACGTCTCGGTGTCGCGGATAGAGGAGGCGCGAGAGCTCACGGTCACGCAGTCCATAGAGGAGAACGAGCTCGCATTTCGTGTGGTCGTGGATGGCTTGCCATATCGACAATCGGCGGTCACTGTGGGCGATCGAGAGCCGGTCGTGACCACAGCGAGCGGGTATTTGGTGCTGGAGATGTTCGCTGGCGATCACCATGCGAAGTTGCAATGGAGGAAACGCGGCAGTCGAATTAGCATGTGGGTCATCTCGAGCCAGCTGCTGGACGGCTTCGTCGGCGGCAGGAACCTGGTTGTGTCCGCCCAGCATCGGTACATTTGGTACACGCAGCCGCTCACATCTGTGTCGCTTGTGAGCATGGACACGTGGGAAGCCGTACCAGACATGACCCTCCACTTTCGGCTTTCGGAGACAGCGACATTCCGGATTTTCTACCAGCTGCCAGTGCGTCCAGAGCTTGTCAACTACGTGAGAGGTACTTGGAAGTATAGTGTGTAATAGCCGCTTGTAACTGGGATGAGCGGTGGGTGGGCTCACATTTTTGTGTCGCTCTGCATGGATGTAGAAAGTGGCGCGCGCGATGAAATCGAATCAGTTCTTCAAATTAATGGGCTTCGATATCGAGAAACAGGATCGTACGGTATCTTAGAAGGCGGCACCAAGGCGACTGTGAATCTCCAGGGCAGCGTCATTGTAACTCTTCAGCCAGGCGACTTCAATGTCGTGCTTTATTGGAAGAGACTGACAGGGTCGACTCGTCCTTGGTACTCGTCGCCCTCTGCGATCGATGGGTTTGCAATGGGGCGGGTGCTCGCTGCAGTGGGGGAGCGAGATATGAACTCGATGTCGGTCTACAACCTCGGCCAGCTGAAGCAAGGAGCTCCAGGCGAGTGGTCGGACGTCGGGGACTCGGTGCTCCAGTTCAGCTTGCCCAAGGCATCTCGAGTGACCCTGAGCTACAACCTACCTCTGGCGCAAAGCGACAACCCGCAATTCCAGAGCTGGACCGAGGAGTTCTGGAGCCGAATTGAGACTCGACTGGTGGTAGACGGAGTCGCGTATCGGCATCTCTCTTCCTACGTCGACGGAAAAGTGCGCGGAATCAAGAACGCGAAAGCTAGCATGGTGCTTCCGCTAGCAGGCGGGACGCACACAGCTCGACTGCAGTGGCAAAACGTTGACGGAAGCAAGTGGACGTCCGTGAGCTTCATCACCGACCATGCGTCTTCGTATGCGCCAGTATTTCTCGCCGTGAATGCGTGGAACAATGACCCGAAGGTTGTAGCCCCACGAGATGTCTATGGACGCGAAGATGAGCCACTCAAGATCAACGGCGTCTCTATCAGCGATTTGAAGGGCTCCATGGAACTGGATTATGATGTCACAATCCGCATGTCGGTGACCTATGGCGTCTTGACGCTCAAACCGACACAAGGAATCACGTACTCCTCTGGTAATGGAGTGCGCAACGAGTTTCTGCTGTTCAGTGGGTCACTCAGCAGTGTCAATTCGATTCTATCACAGATCACGTACCAAAGTTACCTGAACTGGTATGGCGAAGACAACCTCCGGATTGTGGTTACAGACCAGAGCAGCACCGGGTTCAGTGCGACGACCTCGCATGAGGAGAGCGTGCTGATGCATGTTCAGTCGGTGAATGACGAGCCTCAGCTTGTCGTTCCAACGACACAGTTTATGCTCGAGGACGGCGAGATCAGCATATTTGGGGTCAGCGTAAGTGACGTCGATGTCCGCTCTCCAGTGAACGACGCAACCTTCGAGATCGAGATGTCAGTCATCAGCGGTGTCTTGTCGCTTGGCTCAGCCACGAACGTGACTTTTCTGGAAGGAGAAGGGTATCTGGATCAGTTTGTACATTTTCAGGGTTTGTTGCAGGATGTGAATACTGCGCTCTTTGAGATCAAGTACAAGCCTGACCGAGACTTCAATTCGCTACAACATCGGGAGCAGATAGAGATACGCGTGACGGACCACAACCAGCGCGACAAAACGACAACTCGAGTCGGCCGAACGATACCGATTGAGATTCAGAGCGAGGACGATCCAGTAATGATCACCCCAGCGGAGATGTTTTCAATGACGCTACACGGATACACCATCCAGACTTCGCCGAGTGCAGTTGGAGTGGATAGAGTGTATGCTCGCCTCCAGATAATGACGATGTTTGGGAGACTCCAGCTTTCGGGGGAGCTCGACAACTTGAATGGGCAAGTTAGCAAATCTCCATCGAGCTCCGATCCATCTCCGTGGCTTGTGCTCAGTGGGGCAACTGAAGATGTTGACACGATAATCAGGTCGTTGACTTACTCGAGATCACCATCATTCTTTGGATATGAAGTCGTGTTCGTGAGTTTGAGCCACCGCTCCGATTTCTTCGAGGCAGAAGAGTCGACTATTCAGCTTGGTCTCAAGCAAAGCGATTCGAACGCGGGTTGTGTTCTCCAAAGTATGTCTCCGTCACGCGGACAGGTTCAAGGTGGAACACGAGTTGTCATTGCAGGTCTTGGATTCGACAAGTGGCAGAAAAGTGAGCTGCTGTGCCAGTTTGGTCCAAATGTCCCTGTCGAAGCCAGCATCCTGTCAGACACTCAGGTGGTGTGTGTCTCCCCTGCGAATACCCTAGATGTGTACTCTCCTAATCAGACGTTTGTCATGGTGACGGACGGAGCGACGTTCTATTCGAACCCAATTTCGTTCACGTTCGAGTTACCGTGGGAGCTATCTTCACTCTCCCACACTCAGGGGCCATTAACTGGCGGGACAAGAGTGCGCGTCCAAGGCGAACATTTCCCATATGTTGCAGCCATGGTCTGCTTATTCGGGAACATCACCAGTGTCGCCCGCTTCATCTCGCCGTCAGAGATAGAGTGCCAAGCGCCTCCGGTTCGTGCTCCGATGCAAGTGCAGCTGCGGGCCACCACCAACAACCAAGAATTCTCACGATCGCTGACTTTTACGTATACAGGTACCGCTTTGCTTTGAGGACAATTTGATGGTGGTTCTGAGTTCTGACCATACTTGCTTGTGCTTTTGTCAACTGAAGCTGCCCCGAGAGTTGACTCGTTCTCTCCAAGCTACGCACTTGATAGTGGTCGCCAAAGCATCACCGTAGTTGGCGAGAACTTCTTTCAGAGCGAACTCATTGCGTGCGTGTTCAACGGTACGGACAGTACAATGGCGACATTTGTCTCTTCTACAAGCGTGCTGTGCGAGTCTCCCGTCGTGCTACTTTCTGGTCCTGGCTTGGTGGAGACATTAAGTTTCGACATCGTTTTTGAAGCCAGTCGATATCGAGCACCCAAGAACTTGTCAGTCTATGGTGAGTGATCCAGCATGCATACTTTTGTACGTGAAACATATCGAGTCTAACCACGTCGGGTATTTTGTCGCAATGGAAGCTCGTCCACTGGTATCGGGGTCCAACCCTCCCTACATTACCGGTGGAGGCGACCGTATTGTGGTTTACGGGTCGCATTTTCCCAACCTAAGGGTGCTCAAGTGCGTGTTCGGGTCGAGTCCAGCACAGCAAAGCGACGCTGTATTCATCAACTCCTCAGCAGTTGCGTGCCCAGTTCCCCGGCTTCAGAACCCGAACGTCTGGGTCTCTCTCGACGTGTCCCTGGACGGCGCCAAGAGCATCGACAGCAATTTCCCGTATTTGGTTCGATACATCCCTGCGCCGACTGTGATGTCCGCAAACCCGCTTGTTGCAGGACAATGGGGTACGACGATGACGACAATCTTCGCGCAAGGATTGGACAACGTTCAGAAGCTACAGTGCAATTACATTGGAATCGGCTCGACCCCAGTGGTCATTTTGTCCAGTACTACTGGTCAATGTCGTGTGCCTGCGTCTCTCCAGTCCGAGTCATTTCAAACGAAATTGCAAGTAATGCTTGTGAGAACGAGCCAGCGCACAGTGTTGGCGAGCTTCGATTTTACTGTCGTCGAAAACATCAAAATCGCAACTCTGTCTCCACGGCTTGGATTGATCACTGGCGGCTACGATGTCGCGCTTGCGACCCACTCGACTAATTTACTGCAAACATCGCGTTTTACCAGCTTGTACTGCGTGATTGGGAGATTCCGAGTGAAGGCGACTGTAGTGAACGACTCGACCATTTGTTGCAAGGTTCCCGCTGTTGAGCGTCCGGTCACCGTGCCGATTTCGGTGTCAGCAAACAGCGACGGGTTTGACGATGGCTCTCCTGCGTATTTCACGTCCATCTCCGCGATTCGACTCAGGAATGCCACTCCTGGACGCTCACCTATTGCTGGAAATGTGAGCATTGTCGTAGAAACCGAAGATCCGGTGTACTCTGGTATTGGGTGCATGTTCGGATCGATACCTGTACCAGGAGTCCTGCTGTCGGAGAACAAGCTTCGATGCGTGTCGCCGCCTCACTCTGAAGTGGAAGTGCTGCCTCTCCGTCTGGCTGTGAATGGCGAAGCTGTGGTCTCTGAAAATGCGATCATGGTCGAGTTTTACAGTGTTCCAAGCACGTACTCGGTAATGCCACTGGATGGGATCCTCCACAGCAAGTCGATCATCATCATTGCCGGATCGAGATTCACTTCAGCTACCACCATCAACTGCGTATTCCAGTATGCAACAGTGGCGCCTTCGACGTTGCCTATCATTATTCAAGCATCGCTGGTGTCAGATACACGAGTGGAGTGTCCTGTACCAAGCTTCAATCAACCAATAACGTCGATCACCATGTCTGTGGTTGTAGACGCCGTCACTGTCATCCAGGACGAAACGTTTGCGTTCGTGGACGAGCTGCGGGTTCTCTCGATTTCTCCCCTGGTCGGATTCACCCAAGGTGGCACTGACGTGAAGATCACGCTAGGATCTCCAGTTCCAGTGAACGCGAGTTACTCGTGCAAGTTTGGAGACTCCACTGTGCTGGCGACTTTGACAATAAACAGCTCTGTTGTTTTGTGTAGATCGCCTTCCACTAGCACCAGTGAGTCGTGTTCTGTCCGAGTGAGCGCGAACGGAGTGGACTTCTTCTCGCCTGCAAATGCCGAGAACCAACTGTTCCGCTATTTTCCAGACCCGTCAGTTTCGCATTACTCTCCAACGGTTGGTTCAACCAAAGGAGGCACACTGATCGCACTCTACGGCGAGAATTTCGTGAATGGTACCGACTTTGAGTGCGTGTTCAACGCAACAACACGAGTCGCTGCAATGATCGTCAACTCGACCACCATTGTTTGTCAAGTGCCTCCAGACACTGACAATCGCGATGAAGTATCCGTCGCACTGTCTGATCGAAGTGCTACCTTCACTCTACCTCTACAGCGTCTGTTCGAATACGTAATCGAGCTTCAAGTCGCTGGTGTTCACCCGAAGGCGATTCCAGCAAATTTCAACCAGGGGATTCAAGTGTTTGGAACCAATTTCCCTCAAACCTACATGTTGAAGTGCATTTTTGGCAACTCGAACGTACCAGCACGCGCCACAAGAATCTCCAGCTCACTTCTGATTTGCGATCCTCCCTCTCACGTGGACCTTGCACCAGGGAAGAAAACATCGAGCGTGGCAATCAGTTGGAATGGGCAAGAGTGGGGCAACGAGTTCTCCTTCCCAATCCTCGATTCATTTTATGTGAGATCGGCGTTTCCTCGGCTGTTCGCGTGCATGGGGACAACCGATATTGATGTATCGGGATGGGGCTTTGATGGCGATTCGCCACTCGTCTGCACGTTCAACGGGATCCCAGTACTCGCCACCTACGTGAACAAGACCAGCACCACGTGCCGAGCTCCGTATTTCAGCCAGGCAACCGACATTTCGCTTCGAGTATCAAGTTTTGATGGCTTCTTTGCGAACAAAACCATCGCGCTCCGATGCATCCCCACTCCGGTTCTCACGTTGGTGGAACCGAAAACCGCGCTCACGTCAGGACGCTCAGTGATTGACTTATATCACCTCGGCGTAAGTGGCAAGCTTCAAGTCCGCTGCTGCTTCAATGATACTGCGTGTGGAACTGGTTCGCAGACAATTTCGAGCCACGTCAAGTGCACGACACCAGCAGCTCAGCCAGGGCAGACCTCGCTGTACCTGGCTTTTGGAAACAGCTCCACCGGCTTGGTGCGCTCGACCGAGACTACCTTTCGATTTGTTTCGCCGCCGAAAGTGTACAACATCGTGCCCAGAAAGCAGATTTATTCCGCAGTCGCTGCGATCTCGGTCATTGGTATAAATTTCACAGACTCGAGTGATCTTGCGTGCCTTCTGCGATTTGCACACCGTGACCAGTATTTTCCTGTGCAGTGGAGGTCCAGCTCACTGGTGTTGTGTATGATCTCAAATACCGACAAAAAGCTGGCGATACCTGACGTTGCAGAAGTGCTGCTCAGTGTTGGAACGAGTGAATTCGTCAGCACCGGCTTCAACGTCACGTTCTTCCCCGAACCAGAGCTGCGTGCAGTTGTGCTGCCTTCTCAGCGAGGTGCATCCGAAGAGCAGCTGATCTCGCTGATTGGATACGATTTCGACCCTCAAATTGATTTCAACTGCCGGTTCGAGCGTGAACTTGCGTCACTTTCAGTTCCAGCACAATGGGTGAATACTACGATGCTGAGCTGCGCGATGCCGTTGTGGGATGCTAAGAAGAGCGTCAATGTCAACCTCTGGACAATGTCGAGCGGTGTTGTGAACCAGGGAGAATCGGTGTTTGCGGTGGACCTGTCATCTCGCTTTGCGCCTTGGAGCATTTCTCCAAATCAAGGGTCTGTGCTTGGAGGTACATTACTGAAGGTTGCGCTGAATGATCGAAATTTCAACCTAGCGAACGGGAACTGGTCGTGCTGCTTTAATCAGACCCTCTGCAGCCCGTTAACAGCGACCGAAGATGTATCCGTCATGACCTGCACTACAGCAAGCAACGGAATGCCTGGAGTTATGCCTGTTGAACTCGTAGATGGAAATGGAGCACAGTTGTACTCGCAAAAGAACTGGTTTTACTACTCAAGAACACCGAAGGTACTCTCAATCTATCCGACGCAGATCAGAACTGAAGGTGGTGAGCTAATTTCCATTCACGGGTACGGCTTCAGTTCCATGCAGTTGTACAAATGCCGATTCGGGCCGGATCTTGTCGATGCCGTCTACGAATCCGACAACAGGATCTGCTGTGTTGCGCCGCCTCAGCAAGCTGCCACGGTATCCACGCAGTTACTGCTCGAAGTTCTCGGTGCAAACTATCTGGAGAATGGACTGATCGCCATTGAAAGTGACGAGTTGCTGAAGTTCAGCTACGTTATTGTTCCCGAATTGTGGAATGCAACGGTAAGCTCAATCACATTGGCACAGGAAGGAGGTGGCTTGTCGCGGACGAGTTTCCTAATTCAGGGCGCAGCCTTTTCAAACGCATCGACGCTCGTTTGTGGCATTGGAGAGTTCAAGGCGATTGCAACTCTGACCGATGTAAACACCGTCAAGTGTGGTGTGGTGCTAACGACAAGCGACCTCGGTGAAGTCGTATCGGTAACTGTCTCCAATGACGGAATACTCTTTTCTGATCCGCTTCTTGTTCCGATCAACGCATCGCAGTCGCTACAACTCAGCGAGCTATCTCCATCGCTCGGATCGGTTCGTGGAGGGAATACTATTGGGCTCATGGGTGCGAGTCTTGACAACTTTGATTCACTGGAGTGCGTCTTTGGTTGGGATGGAAGCGCACACGAGTCTTATGTCAAGGCAACGATCGTGAACGCTTCCGTTGTTCAGTGTCCAGTCAACGGAATCGAGGCAGACCGCGCGTGGCAGATCCCAGTTCGCGTAGTTTCCCGATCGCGGGGTGTATCTAGCAACCACTTGCTTTATCGCTACGTGGAGGATTTCGTCGTGAGCTCTGCGAGTCCCAATCGAACAATTTTCGGCTCTGCCAGCACGTTGATTTCCGTGAAAGGAGGCCCATTCGTCTATTCAAGTAACATCCAGTGCTCGTTCCGCGACGAGAAGGATTTTGACAATCTCATAATGTCGAGTGGAACGTGGAAGTCTCCATATGACATTGGATGCACAGTACCCAGTTCGTTGGGTCCAGGACAGTACATGATCGAGATCAGTTTGAATGGTGTCGACTTTTTCCCGCTGAACCGCACGGTTGACGTTGTCAACGCCCCAGTGATTACGAAGATATCACCGCCGCGTGGCCCAATAAAAGGAAATTTGGCTGTGGTGTTGTTTGGACAGAATTTTCTGCCCGATATGCGATGCTGTTTTGGTGAGATGTGCGTTCCTGCGGCGTCGTCAAACTCGTCAAGCGCCGTGTGCATCGCTCCTCAGCGCCTTTCGAGTGGGAACGTGTCTCTTTCAGTGTCGCTGGGGGTCGGAGAACGACTTCCGAGTGGACTGGAGTTTGAGTTTGTCGATGGACCTCAAGTGAGCTCAGTGTCACCTTCAGTGCTTGTCTTTGGGGCTGAATACCCAAAGACACTGAGCGTGTATGGCTCCAATTTTGATCCGAGAAGTCAATCCACGTGCTACTTTGGCAATTTCTTCAAGACTCTCGGCGAAACACGCAACACGACGTTCGTGAAGTGTCCGGTTCCGCATTTGCCTATCATGAACCACACTGTGATTGAGTTCTCGCTTGGGTATGGCGATGATGACGAAGCCGCCTTTGGCGGTGCTGGTGTGGTCATGCGAAATGGTTTTGCGTTCCTGGAGATCATGAAATCTTCGCTTCTTCACCAGATTTGGCCGCAAAGAGTTGCGGTGGGAAATGAGTTGACGCACCAGCCGCAGCTTCAGCCCTTTGAGCTGCGAGGACGGTTCTACTTCCAGTCGCAGAAAGTGGTATGTCAGTTTGCCTGCAACAGCGGGAAACTCGTCTACACCAGCAGAGCTACTTTCATCGCACAAGCTGTGGCGGAGTGTGAGGCGGTGTCGGTGTTTGAAGTACTCGGGGATTGTCAAGTATCGTTGATGCAAGGGAGCACGCAGATTTCGAGCCAACAACTCACAATCAAAGTGATAAATCCTATCCAACTAAGTAAGCTGACGCCGTCATTCGGATCTGGTTCAGGAGGGTCGCTCGTCAAGGTTGAAGGCATTGGCTTTTCTCGTGAGAGCCGTCCAGTGTGCCGTTTCAGCCGGGAGAAGAGTGTCGAAGCACTTGTTGTATCAGAGACAACGGTGTACTGCACTTCACCTGCTCTCCTGCTCTCGAATATGACGCAAGACGTGGAAGTGTGGATCTCGGATGGCGGACTGGTCTCGAACTCGCTCTTCTTTACGTTCTACGCTCCAACTCGAGTCATCGAGATCTCTCCGCCGTTTGGGCTAGCGAAACGAGGGACGTTGATCTCTGTGCTCGGAGAAAATTTCTCGCCGCGTTTCACCTACGAATGCGTCTTTGACGGCGGAACCAAAGTTCAGGCGTCGTTCAAGCGCTCCAGCGCGCTTGGTTGCGACTCACCGTTGCTGAAGTTGGGCTCTCACACCCTGGGACTGCTGATCAATGGTGTCGACGAAGCCAAGAACGATTTTGTCACTTTCACCGTCATTCAATCAGAGATCCTGTACCGTGTCGACCCAGTGCAAGGCTCGCCATCCAATTCCAACGACACGATAGCAGTGGTTCACGGATCCAACTTCGTCGATTCAAAGTACCTAAAGTGCAGCTTTGACGGAGTCGAGTCGCGAGCGACATTCTTGTCGCCTTCTGCGGTGGAATGCATTGTTCCACACATGCCTTCTGGCGTGAAAACCCTTCGGATTGCCAACAATGGGCTGAATTTCGTCGCAGCCATTCCGCCTGTCGTAGTCGCGTACGAGGTTTTGCCGAACCTTGTGATCGATCACATTTTCCCGCAAGTGGGACCAGCCTCTGGCGGCACGATAGTTCAAGTGGTCGGCGTTTTCTCGCTTCTGGGCGAGCTGCAATGCGATTTCGGCGACCAGCGCGTCATAGCGAATGCTGTCAACGCCTCATATCTCAGCTGCGTCACCCCAGCGGCATTGTCGCCTCGTAAAGTTAACCTTGCGGTTCGATTTGGGAGCTCGTTTGCTGAAGGCGCGACCGAAGACTCAAGCGCGTTCACGTACTTGCCATCTCCAAAAGTGTCGAAAGTTCTGCCGGCGATTGTATCCCAGTCCATGCAACCTGTGGTGATCACAATTCTAGGCGAAGCGTTTGATTCTGTGCACGTGACTGGCTGTCGCTTTTCAGAGGTCGCTGGAAGTTTGCTGTTCTCGTCACCGACCAAGATCAAGTGTCTGTTGAACGCTTCGCTCACTGGATTGTTTGCGGTCGAGCTGCTCACATCGTCAAGTGTTTGGGAGGCGATCCCAACGCACACCCGCGTCCGCGTGATTCGAGCAGTTGAGCCGCGACTCGCGTACCCTTCGAAATTCGACGAGCGCGGCGGAGCTCAGGTTGTTATCGCTGCGCACAATTTGTATCCTGCAGCACTGACTGTGAAGTGCCGCTTTGGAGATGTGGTCGTGGATGGTCTGATCGTGTCGGAGACAGCCTTGCGATGCATCACTCCTTCGCTCCTTCCGGGAACCGTTGTGCTCCAGGTCTCGCAAGATAACATTTCATGGTCTGACTCTGGCCTAGAAGTACTGGTGTTTGCGTCGCCGATGCTCTTCCGTATGACTCCTGATCACGGAATTGTGGCGTCGTCCGAGTCTGAAATCACCGTCTTTGGTACGAATTTCAAGCAGTTTCCGGAAACAAGCTGTCGATTCGACAATATCGAAGTGCCGGCGCTGCGCGTGAATGAGTCGGCAATTGCATGTCGAGCCCCGCTCTTGACTGGTGGGCGGTCCGTGCTGCTGCGAGTGAGTCTCAACGGCTTGGAAGTGAGCGCAAACGCGTTGAATGTGTCGTTTTATAATGACCCCATCTCCCAGAAGCTACAGATGCAGTCTCTTACCGAATCGCCACGTGATCATTACCGAACTGTGGTTCACGGCTTAAGCCTGCCTGCGTCAAATCACGCGTACGAATGCCTATTTGATGGGAAACCTCAACGATCTTTGACAGTGAATGCCAGCGAGCAGACAGTCATGTGCGTCAGCGCCAGTTTCCGCAATGCAGGTCGCCCGAGCGTTTTTGAGCTTCTGATGAATGGACAACGTGTGATGAAAGAGAAACTCGAGAGGCGCCAGGAGTGCCCAACTGTGATCAGCGGCACCTCCACTCTCGCGATCCAGGCAAGTCGAATCGACTCAGTTACTGTCTCGGGATTCCGCTTTCAAGTAAACATGAACATTCTCTGTCGCATTGGTGGTGACGTAGAGGTCGAAGCGAAAGTGACCTCAGAACGTACGCTTGACTGCCGAGTACCCAACAAGCCGCCTGGGAACTACTCTCTGGACATAGTGTGTGGCTCTGAGAACACTGTGCTGGCGAGTTTTGATCTCGAGTACCTGCCGCCTGTCATCGTTTACGAATTCTTCCCTCAAGTCTTCCCAGCAGCTCGAGGGAACTACGTTGTGGAAATCCTCGGAAAGTACTTTACTCCGTTTGATCGAGTGTTCTGTAAATTTGGAGCTGACGATGTGTCGACCTCCAGTGCAGAGTATGTATCGTCCACGAAGCTGCGCTGTTTGACTCCGAATGTTGTGACTTCGACAGAAATCCAGTTTGAGGTGTTTGTTTCCTCACGAATGCCTCAGCAGCAGCAAATGGAGCTCGTCAAAGGCTCGATTCTGTTTGTCACTCTTCCAAAGAACAGCTTATCGCTCTCTCCAAATTTCGGTTCATCGCGGGGATCGTTCGATATGAGTCTTCGAGGTATTGGAATGGACGATTTTTTGCCAAATCGATGCAAGTTCGTGGGCGGAATGGGAGAAGCAGAGAGCGCCGCAGCGACCAACGTTACTAGCGATGTGAATTTGAAGGACGAGCTGAAGTGCACTGTTCCCCCGCTTCGTCCCGGAGATTACACTGTGTACATCACACCAAATGGCCAGGACTTTGTATCGACTTCGATGGTATTTACAGCCCACTCACCTGTAGCTTTCGTGGGAGTCGAGCCGCCAAGTGCTCCGTATTCAGGCGGAACAACGCTGTCCATCGCCGGTCGAGGCTTCCAGCCTTGGATGAAACTTGCCTGTGGCTTTCGTGCGGTGTCAACGTTGGCGTGGACAAGCTCTCCTGCGGTCTACAGATCTCCCACAGAGCTCGAGTGTGCGACTCCAAGGCACCAGATGGGTAGCGCAAGCGCTCAACTATTGCCAGAGTCGTCTCTCTTTCCCAATAGCCGCGAAGAAATTCCGTTTGAGTTTACTTCGGAAGTCACAGTGTACGCGATCTCGCCGCAAGTGGTAAGCACCGAGGTCTCTACAGACATCAATGTGATCGGCCATGGCTTCTTCTTCTCTCCGAATCTCCAATGCAGATTTCATGACGCGGTTACAAGCGGAACGTTTGTGAACAGCTCCCTTGTGCGTTGCCGAGCTCCACCCCACGCGCCAGCTGTAGTGCCATTTTTGCTTTCATTGAATGGTATCACAGACGTACCTCCTGCGCTTTCGCTGTCCTACGTGGCTCAACTAAAGATCAAGAGCGTTCGCGTCAGTCAAGAAGAGTCTGGATTTTCAAACAGCGCTATGATTAAGTTTGCTGGAGTGAATTTGGTGGGACACGACGACCTGACGTGCGAATTCGATCTCCCCAGTGGCCACAGATGGCGTTCATTTGATGCAAAGTGGCGAAGCTCTGCAGCTTCGAGCGATGGACGTGAGATCGCGTGCTCCGTGCCGCTTTCTGTGCCGACTGGAGCGGTGGCTGTTCGTTTGACTCAGAGTGGTCTCACGACAACAGCTTCGAAT
Organism: Globisporangium irregulare; assembly: GCA_038051095.1. NCBI lineage: Eukaryota > Oomycota > Peronosporomycetes > Pythiales > Pythiaceae > Globisporangium > Globisporangium irregulare. The sequence continues at coordinate 34,044 of JALBZZ010000095.1, forward strand.
GTCGTCCTCTTCGATCACGTGTCGAGCTTCGTGGTGACAAGCATCTTTCCAAGCACAGGGTCGATGGACGGAGGATACCAAATCATCATCCAAGGTCAGTACTTCCCAGATGTGCGGCCCGTGGTATGCCTTTTCGGAAACCATGAAGTGGTCGGCGAGCGGGTCTCTTCTTTTGAGATCGGGTGCGTTGCGCCTCGATCGAATGGGCAGAGAAACTCCAGTGTTGCTCTGCAATTCGGCAGTTCCCAGGTTGTGTTCTCCACGAACTACACGTTTACGTACCTACCCCACGCTTCTATCCACCACATTCGGCCCACGATCGGATGGGCCCGGGGCGGAACCCTTGTGACTGTGTACGGATCAAGATTCGCGTTTGGTCCGCTACTGGAATGCGTGTTTGGAGAAATCGCTGTACCGGCAACGTTTGCATCATCACAGAAGCTGGTGTGTGCATCTCCAGCTGTTGTTTCCATCATGCGAGTTCTCTTCTTCGTCCGGTCGAACGGAATGAATCTCCATTCTGCCATCGACAGCTTGACATTTGATTTTGTCACAGTGCCAACGATCCTGTCCTTGGAGCCATCCATCGGATCTGTTGACGGCGGGGCGAACGTGGCTCTTCACGGGAACTTCAGCGCTACAAAAATGCGTTCCGAGCAACTCTTCTGCTCGTTCGGCGACAATGGCTTTGCAATTGCCAGCGTGACGCGCGATGGGGTGGTTGGCTGTATCAGCCCTCCGCTTCAAACGCAGCAGGTGGCGTCCGTGGGGCTCTTTTACCACGTTGAAGACATCGCGCTGACGGGGTTCAAATTCCGATATGCGTCGAAACCTGAATTTTTCAGCACAGCGCCAACGAGAATCCTCGAGCAATGGAGCGGCTTCCTGTCAGTTTACGGACTCAACTTTTTCCAGTCCACGGAAGGGTTTTGCACCTTTGGAAAGTCAGCAAGAGCACGGTCAGCGCTGCAGGTCGTCAGTTCGAATCAGATTCAGTGCGCGGTTCCTCCAAGACTCGCGCCTGGAAGATACTCTATCTTGATCAGCTTGAACGGCGATGAGATCGTGTCCATCGGAAAGTACCTGACAGTGACTAAAATGCCTGGCGAGATTCAGATGTCGCCTCAAGTAGATTTCATTGCGGGCGGATCGGTTGTGGAGTTCACAGGACCAAATCTCAAGTTTGTGCACTCACTGAGCTGCGTTTTCGGACTGAAAAGCGCTCCAGCGAGGTTCATGGACGACAAGATCATGTGCACAGCGCCGAATGCGTCGTCCCCAACTATCAACTACGAGCGTGTGCATGTGACACTTATCAGCCAGGGTACGCTGTATAGTCAGCAATCGTTTTCGTTTGAGTATGTACAGTTGCCTCAGATCACGTCGCTCGAGACGACGATGAACCAGGTTGGACCGCAACTCCAGCAATCACTGGTGCTTTGTGGCCGGTTCCCAGAAACAAGCGTGCCAGTGTTTGTGAAGTTCGTCAGTGGCATTTACGGAGAAATCTCTGACCGAAAGTCGATTCGTGGAGCCGAATGGAATGGCTCATGTCAAAGCTTTGAGACCCTCGAAATGGGCAATACCTGCATGCAAGGCTGTGAGATTTTCATATCAGTCAACAACCAGTCGTTCGCGTTCACAGGAAAGCAAGTGGTGCTTGGAGTCCAGCCGCAGGCCACGCGTATTCAACCGAGCTACGGCTCTTTCAAGGGCGGTGACGTGATCCGAGTGATCGGGCGACACCTCCACTCAACTTCGTCGCAGTTCTACTGTGTCTTCGGAGGACAAGTATCGGAAAAAGCTGTTGTCAGATCGAACGAGCGAATCGATTGCCTGACGCCACAGCATCCCGGTGGACAGGTGAACCTGACAATTGTCCAGGGATCGTCGTCATCTGGCGATGTGAACGAGGCCAACCCAGTTGCTGTGTTCAACTTCGAGTTCGTTAACCCAATTGAATTGTACAAGGTATCTCCAAAGGTTGGACTTTCGCGAGGCGGAACCAAAGTCACCGCTATTGGCAAAGGATTCGCCGCGCATCACGACTTGAACTGCAAGTTTGGCGACCTCAGTACCCCCGCAGTGTTTGTGGACACCACGCACGTCATCTGCATTAGTCCGCCTCGGTTCAAGCAAAGCAACGCAACCATATTAGTTGTGACACTGGGATCTACTGTGTCCAACGCACTCAACTTTACGTACGCGAACACACCATTCGTCCGCGCAATCGAGCCTCACAGCGGCGTTTACAACTCGCAGTACAGAGTTCAAGTGATCGGACGCGACTTTTCGTCAGAGATGAGCATCTTGTGTCGATTTGGCGGCTCGCTCCCAGCAACCCCAGGAACTTTCATCTCTACGAGTCGTGTGGAATGCCCACTCATGGTCAGCGTGCGCAGGGGAGCTCAGCCGTCGACCCTACTGCCTCTGAGCCTGAGTATTGACGGAGCGGACTTCATCGACACGGGCTTTTCATTTGAGCTCTTCCAGCCCGCTGTCCTCCTCGAGGTCTCCCCTCAAACCGTGATCCCGACCGTCACTGCGGAAGTCACACTGCAATACGCGAACCTGGTGCTTTCAAGTGATCTGGAGTGCCATTTTATCGAGTGGAGTCGCACAACCAGTGTGCGGATCCTTGACGACACCCAGCTGACGTGCGTGATCCCGGCTGACGTCTCACTCGCCCCAGGGTCGCTGTCGATCAGTCTGTTGAAGAATGGGCAACAGCAAAGCTTCAACAACGTGATTGTCAATGTGATCAGCATTCCAGAGCTGTTTGGCTTTGCGCCCAAGAGCAGATCTGTTACCTTGCTTCGAGAGAGAGCGCAGATCAGCAACACGGCAACCCCAGTGTTCGTGGATGTGACTGGGAAGAATTTCCCGCCATTCCGAGGTATCCTGTGCCGATTTGGCTCGCTACTCTCTAGTGGGACTTTTCAGAGCGTGAGCAGCATCCGCTGTCTGGTTCCGCCATCATCCGTGACGAGAGTGGTATCCGTCTCCGTGTCGTTCAATGCCCGGGACTTCATCGAGAGTCCCGGAAGGTTCGAGTACTTGGACAATTTCTACATTCGCCAAGTGATCCCGTCGAACGGTCCGAGTTCTGGGGGAACTCCAGTGCGCATCCGAGGAGGTGATTTCGATCCAAACGACAACATCACGTGCCATTTCGGCTCAAGCGCAAGCTCAGGGTACGCGACCGTGGTTTCTTCAAGCGAGATCATATGCATCACGCCTCGCATGCAAGGCGTTTTGGAGCTCGTGGGAGTTCGCATTCAGTCTGATGCGCGCGGAGTTTCTGGGAGTCTACGGAACGCTTTCCAAGTCACAAAGCAGCCAGTGATAACGTCTGTGAGGCCGCTCATTGCGATTGAGAAGATGGAGACGCTGTTTGATGTCTATGGACTGGGCTTTTGGCGCTCTGCTACACTGAAGTGCGTTTTCCAGGCAAATGAGACCAGCGACATGCCAGACAAGAGCAACTCCTCAGTGGTTGTATTCAGTCGAGCGACCTGGATTTCTGCGGTTCACATCAAGTGCCTGGCACCTGCGACCATTTCCGCCAACAGAGGAGTCCACGTGGGCGTCACAAACAACGGCGTGGACCTCGTCTTTGCTGAAAACACACAGGCAAGTGCCTTCGTCACACAGTTCGATATTTTAAGCATCTATCCTCCGTTTGGCAAGCTCAGTGGAGGCACCAAAGTCACCATCAGGGGCAAACCGTTCAACATGGACCAAGATCAGCGAGTCTGGTGCCGGTTTGGAAGAGTGCCGAAGTTGGCGATCGGGCAACTGGTTTCCCCAAATGAACTGGTTTGCTACTCGCCGCGCTACGAGCAATTCGTCAACGCAGCGGGTGCTGCTACCGTTGAGTTGGCTCTTTCGGTGAATGGGAAAGATTTTTTACCAATTCAGCAGATGTTCACGTTCATGGAAGCGCCCCAAGTGCTCAAGATCAGTCCAACGCGAGGAGACGTAGCGGGGTCGACCATGATCAAAGTGGTTGGAAATTTTTTTGTTTCGTATGGTATGGCATGGTGTCGATTTGGAAACGTCGAAGTTCGTGCAATGGTGCTCTCGAGCACCGAGTTATCGTGCATTACGCCTCGAAATGCGTTTGCAGAAGCTGCTGTCGTCCAAGTCTCGATGAATGATGGCGTCGATTACTCAGCGAACGGTGTTGTGTTCACGTACTACCAGACGCCTCACTTCCATCGCGTCGCCCCGATCGTTGGTCCTTCAAGCGGCGGCACTCTACTTACGATTCAAGGACTCAATTTCTACAATTCCAAGTTTATCAAGTGCTGCTTTGGGGATCGCTTCCACTGCTCACGCGGGTGGCTCGTGACGAAAGCGCAGATCAAGTGCACGGCACCGGCAGCATCGGGATTGATCGAGTCGTCTTCGGGTTCCCTTTTGGTTCCGTTGATGGTGACTCTGAATGATCAAGACTTTTTCAGCGTTGACAAAGGGTTTGAGTATACGCTGGACGCGATCATCGAAGAGATCAGTCCGAGGCTTGGGGATGCTTCAGGTGGTACAGTCGTCTACGTCATGGGGCGGAACTTTCGATACTCGAACGTTCTAGCATGTCGATTCGGGAACATCGCTGTTCTTGGGACGTTTGTGAACGAGTCGGCGATCACCTGTGATGCCCCAGCTCATGATCCAGGGAGCAGCACCGTCAGCGTGACCTTAAATGGTCGGGACTTTGCATCCTCGAACATTGATTTCACATTTGTAGTTGTGCCAACAATCTACTCGGTGTCGTCTGCAGGTGGCCCATCTAAGAACACGCGAGTTTTGCAAGTCGTTGGCTCTGGATTTGACAATGCGAGCGCGATCACGTGCCAGTTTCAGCACGACAATGGCAATGTGGACAGTGTCGTTGCGGAGTACGTGTCGTCCGAAATGATAGCCTGCAATGCTTCTGAGGTTGCCAGCACAGGGAGTGTTGGGGTTCTCATCTCTGTCAATGGCATCGCGAGCAGCAGAGAGAACGTCGTCAACTTTACGTTCTCTCAAGGTCTGGTCATCTACAGCGTTGAGCCCTTGCTTGGAGTTATCAGCGGAGGAACCAGGTTGAACGTGCTCGGCAACGGCTTTGCACCTGCGTCCAACCTGCAGTGCTGCTTTGAGCAAGCCTCACAGGATTTCAGAGCGTGTGAGGCTGCAGACTTCGTCAGCAACACGGAGATCCGTTGTGTAACGCCGCGCTTTGGAGAAGCGGGGATCGCGATGCTCAGTATGCAGTCCAACAACGTCGCAGTCTTCGCAAAGACGGTTGCGTTTCAAGTGCACAGTCTAGTCATGCTGACACGTGTCAGCCCAACTCGTGGCGAATTCAGAGGAGGCACCGTGGTTCAAGTTGAAGGCTGGAAGTTCATGCTCACCCCGCAACTTTCGTGCTGTTTCGGCGATGACGAGCGTGTGCCTGCGACTTTTGTGAACGAGTCGTTGATAGAATGCACTACCCCATTCTACGGATATCAAAGTGCTGCAGTGCAAGTGAGCTTCAACGGTCAAGATTGCTACAATGGCGCAGAAGATTCGCTCATTTTCACCTTTGAGATGCCAGCGGCTGTGACGCGCGTCTCGCCGAGAAGTGGAACGCAACTTGGGGGCACGTTGGTTACAGTGGATGGCTCCAACTTTGTGCAGAACAGCTCGGTCTGCTACTTTGGACAGACCAAGGCACCAATTTCGAGAGTTGTCACGCCTTCACGCATGGAATGCGTCGCGCCATCGGTACTAACAGTGAGCCAGCAACACGTCGCGGTTACCAACAACGGAGTCGATTTCTCAAGAGATTTGATGTTCTTCCACTACGTCGACGCAGAGATAGTGTTGGCGATTTCCCCGGCTCGAGTTCCTTCAATAAATAATGGGATGGTGTCGCTGACCGTGGGGAACGTTGTGAATAGTGCAAACCTGAGCTGCTTCTTTGACGAGACACCAGCGCAAGCGGTCTTCACTTCCCCTAACAGTGTGCTCTGCTCTGTTCCGCGCCTAGAGCCAGGAGTCAAGAGAGTCTTTGTATCGAATGACGGCATTTTGAAATCGCGCGAGTTTGCTGCGCTGGAAGTGATCAACCCGCCGACAATCGCGACTGTGAACCTAACGGAAGGGTATGTAACAGGTGGCACTATCGTGGCGATAGAAGGCTCGAGACTCGACCTCGTTTCTCACTGTCGCTTTGGGAGCACCCAGGTGGTAGCGAGGGTACTCGGCCCATATCGCGTGGAGTGCATTTCGCCACCGCAGAGGGTGGAAGGTGTTGTTTCACTTCAGCTGATGAGTGACGGCGCCGAGCTCCTGGTAGATACGTTGGAGTTCAAGTACACCAACATTGTCAACCGTGTGCGCCGAATACTACGAGAAGACGGTGACGAAGACGCCGCTACAGTGCCAGTCATTACGTCCATCTACCCACAAGCAGCACCAGCAACAGGCGGGACCCGCATCATCGTCCGGGGACTCAACTTCCAGAACTCTCAAGAGCTGGTATGCCACTTTGGAACAACGATCGTTAGCGCGAGGTTCCACTCCTCCGAGCAGATCGTGTGCGTATCGCCACGTCTGGTGCCGCAAACGTACCGATTCCAAGTCTCAAACAACAACGACGAAGACCTAACGAATGGCAAGACAAGTATCAGAATTTACACGGACGCGTACGTGCAGCTGATCACGCCAACGCATGGTCCGCACACGGGTGGAACTTCTGTCACGGTCTATGGGATGCATTTTGCGCGCACTGCAGATCTCAAGTGCCGTTTCGGGGACGAGAGCGTCCAGGTTGTGAAGTTCGTATCGCCAAACGAAGTTGTATGTGTGGCTCCGGCCCAAAAGGGCACTGCGAGCGTCGTGCGCGTGAGCGTCACTGCAAACAATGACACGTTCACCCCGAACCCAGTGTTCTTCACGTATACGATCGTGGGCAATGTTGTCTCGGTCATTCCTCAGTTCGGACCTGTCAGTGGCGGGACAGTGTTGCTCGTGCGAGCGTACAACCTTGAGATCAATGACGGAGGTAAGATCTTCTGTCGGATCGCGGGTGCTGCCATTGCAGGCGAGCTTCTCGGCTCCACTCTTGCGAGATGCGTCACCCCTCGCGTGCAAACATCTGGGAAGTACGCAGTGGAAGTGAGTGTGAACGGCCAGGATTATACCAACTCCCACACCATGTTTGAGTACGTTGGAGACATTCAGATTGACCGCATCGCCCCAAATCTCGGGCCATCGCTCGACGCCGACACAGTGATTACAGTGTATGGCTCGGGTTTTCTCAACACGGTCGAGCTCTCGTGCTACTTTGACTCGGTGCGAACGCCAGCGGCTTGGGTCAGCTCCTTTGAAATCGCGTGCGCAACTCCAAAGCAGTTACCCCACATGGCTACGCTTCGGGTTTCCAACAACGGGTTGGATAAGTCGGCTAGTTCTGCTCAGTACTTGTACTACAAGGACATCGCACTCTCGAGAGTCGCGCCAAGTAGAGGGCTCATCGAAGGCGGGACGCCAGTATTCTTCAAAGGACGAAACTTTCTCAACCACACGCTGATATCCTGTCGCTTTGGCGAGCAGCTCGTGCCAGCGCAGTATCTGTCGGACTCGCTCCTCAACTGCGTCGCTCCTCGGCAATTGACCAATTTGCTCCGTACGAGAGGCCGCGTGTCTGTCGAAGTGTCCAACAACCGCGTGGATTTCACGAAGAGCGGACTCACATTCACATATTTCCAGCGCTGTCCAGCGTCTCAGTGTTTCTCGAACGGGAACATTCTGCCGTGTCCGAATGGGACCATCAGTGAGGACCACGGCTCAGGAAACTTTACGCTTTGCCCGCCTGGAACGTTCCAGCCTCGACAGTCTCAAGTGGCGTGCTTGAAATGTCCCGTGGGCTTCTTTTGCCCCGACTTTGGTCTCTCCAAGCCGATCCTGTGTCGAGCAGGGATGGTTTGCGACACCCACGGGTTACAGGTGCCAGTGAAGAGCTGTCCGTCGGGCCACTACTGCCGCAAGGGAACGAAAACAGCGAATGCCTCGGACTTCACGACGAACCTCGAGTACGCGATCGACAAGGAGACTCAGCAGGCGACCTTTCTTGATACAAAGCGAGCCTGGGCTCTCGTCCCACGCATCGCACCGGCGATTGGAAGCCGTCGAATTGAGCACCCGCCAAATGAAACCAGCTGCGACTATCGGCTCTGCGTGGAGAACAGCACGGTGCTGCTAGCCGAGCGGCCGTACTCGTGTCCCGTGGGGACTTTCTGCAAACGCGGCGTTGCGGTTCAGCAGCTCCAACCAAAGAACTTCAGCAGCCCGCAGAAATGCTTCCGGGGCTTTTTCTGTCCGCGCGGATCGTCCACCCCGGAAGGACAAGGGCCGTGTCCAACTGGACATTATTGTCCAACAGATGTGGACGCTATCGCGTGTCCAGCTGGTCAGTACTGTCCGGGGGTGGGCAACATCCGACCGAGAGATTGCTACCCAGGCACGTACAACCCTGTGGTGAAGCAGTCGAACTGCACGCTGTGCCCGACTGGGCACATCTGTCCGCAGTGGAAGATGATCGCTCCGGTGTTATGCCCCGCTGGGTTCGTGTGCATCTCCACAGGGCTGTCCTCGCCGGCACTGTTGTGCCCACCTGGGTACATTTGCTCATTGGGCACACGTACTTTGGATCCATCCGACATCAATCCGTATCGACCACTTCCATGTCCTAAAGGGACATACTGCCTGGGAGGCGTTGCGCACAATTCTACAGTCGAGTGGCTGCCAAATCAGGAGGCAGGAGCTGTCGCACCGCAGACCTGCACAGAGGGGACTTTCTGTAACGAAGCAACCAGAAGCCTGTCCGGCACCGCAGTCTGCTTCTCGGGCCACTACTGCCCTCCAGGGTCCAGCGTCCCAACCCAAGCACCAGTTGGGAGCTTCTCTGGATCGACGGGAACTGTCGCGTCGACGCTCTGCTTTCCTGGAACGTACACTCCACTCAAAGCGACTGTCGTGTGCGAGGTCTGCCCTGCCGGACACAGTTGTTCAGGGTATGGGACGTACATTCCGTCGCTGTGTCCAAAAGGGTTCTATCGCTCTCTCGCAGACAGCATCACTTGCCGTCCATGCCCAGAGGGTACATGGACCCACAACACAGGCGTCACGGATATCTCGCTCTGCGAGATCTGTCCTGCAGGACGGGTCTGCGGTAGCTCCTCCATGTCGACATTGTCCTCCAGTCTGCCGTGTGCAGCAGGGTACGTCTGTGGGGAAGGCACGAATCGACGAAGGCAGTTTGACCATTTGTGTCCGGGCGGCCACTACTGCTACTCGGCGACGACGATCGACAAGCAGTACTCCAACGTGTGCGAGAACGGCTACGCGTGCATCCGTGGCACCAAGTATCAGGAAAAGAACAAGAGCAAGTGTCTGGACGGTAAATTCTGTCCGCTCGGGACTGCCAACATGACGAGCATTTACATCCAGTGTCCGAAGAACACGTGGACGGGCTCGGGGAAAGACGAGGTACTCGACTGTGCGATTCGCCCCGTGCCGATTTGTGACAAGATCGCAACGAAGCAGTACTACCCAAAGTTCAGCTATGTGTTTCAGGGCTCGCAGATCAGCTTCGACTCGACAGTCGAGACTGGCCGCACTGGTGAAGTCGAGGTCGTGCAGGTAGTGTACCCCGTGAACGAATCGGCTTCGGTGCCATTCTGGTCAAACGACACGATCGATGCGATCAGGACGTGCCCGTCTGTCGGCGGCATCGATGGCGGGGTGCTACTCACTGTAATCGGTCGCAACTTCCTAGACACTGGCCGCCTTGTGTGCAGTTTCCAGATCCGAGACTATAACCACTCACTCACGTCGCCCGCGATCTACGTCAACAGCACGCGGGTACGCTGCCGAGTGCCGCCATACAGTGGAGACGCATCAGCAAGCGACTTCAGTCAGGACATCGAGGTGCGGGTCTCCAACTATGGCGTGTGGTTCTCCACGACGGCTGCAACATTCACATTTGTGACGCGCACAGCGCTCAATGCTCTTGGTAGCATGAAGACGCTAATCTCACAGTGCATGGTGGGAAAACACGACGAAGAAGGGTTCCGTGAAGACGACAAGGCGTGGTTCGCGGTACGCGGACTCTCGAAGGCCAAGCTGTCGTTCGATTTCCGCCACATCCCGGCCGATATGGTGTACGATGAGCACTACAAGATCGCGCTCTTTGTGAAGAACAGCACGTGCGAGTCACAGAGCTGTGACGCGCGCAGAGTACTGCGACCGAGCGGCTCGGATATCGAGACGACGCCGTGCAAGTTGCCCGTCGAGCTGCCAAAGTGGTTCATGTCGACTGACGTGGACAAGCACGACCTGCTCAACATCACGCTGCTCGCACTCGAGGACGTGATCGTCAAGGTCGAGGTGCACATCATGTACGGGCTGTACGCGTCAACCGCACCGTTCTTTGTGAACTCGACCACGGTGCAGATCAAGACCCCCGTGCGCAGCAACGTGACACAGGGCGTGGACGCCGACTTGCGACCGCTTTCGCGCACGATCTCATACGAAGAAGCGCTGATTTCACGCGAATACACGTTTGTGGTCGTGTATTTCGGAGCTGACAGCGACTACACGTCGTCGCCATTGAACCTGCCGCCAAAATACCAGGACTTTGAGCGCGGACGCGTGCTGCTATCACATAACGTGAGCAACGACAGCAGCACACGCATTCCGCTCATCGTGGACGCGTACGCAGACGTGAAGCCGAGCGCTTCGTACTGGGTTATGCCCTACGGCTCGACCGACTTGACCCACCAAATGGTGCTCAAGTACCGCGAGACATTCCAGGAGATGTATCCGGACCCGACCGACCCGACTGGCACGCAGTACGTGTTCCAGTTTGACAAGCTCCTGCTCTCGTACTTGCCGTTCTTCTCGAATTGCATGGAGTACGACTCATACATCCCGATCTTTGACATGTTCGAGAGCGAGTCCTGCCAGTTGCCTGAGATGACCTCGGAGCAAGAGAGCTACGGCCGCAATTGGTGGCGCCGCAAGTTTCCCCCACTGCCGAACCAGGACGATATCCGATACGTGGGACCGCTCGATGTTGGCAGTGAGCCTACAGCGGACATTTGTATGATGGACCTGCAGTGCCACTACGAGGAAGACCTTGCGAATGCCGACGTGACGCCGAGATGGTTTGAGCAGTCGCAGGACACCGCACTGTTCTACATTCTGCGCGAGCCGACGACGATGGCCAACTACTTCCGCGGTGGCAGCTACTATGACGAGGTCTATAACGCGAAGGGTAGCGACTACTTCATTCCCGTGACGGTCGACAACAGTGCGTCGATGGATCTCGAAGGAGATTGCTCGACGCTCTGCTTCCCGCGGTCCGTCACGCTCGATGTTGCGTACTACCAGCTCGACAACAACGTTAAGCGGGTGATCAAGGCGCAGCTGATCCTCGCTGAGTACGACCGTGACGCGAGCACGACGGGCTACAAGTTCAGTGTGAATCTCCACCCACTGGACTACTACCAGCTAATCATCCAGTTTGCGTTCGAGCGGCAGGTGTACGTCATGCTGTTCTTCGTGCTCGGCAGCGTGATGACCGTCGCGGCATTCGTTTTCTGGTTCGTGGTGCGCGTCACGACGTTCCTGGAATCCCCGCCGCGCTTCCGCTTCTATGCGGTGTTTGCGCTCATCGCGCCGCCACCGTCAGTGGGTGTCGCACTCGCAACCGTGCCGATCCTCTCGGTCGTCTGCTGCTTCTACATGCTACTCAACGGCGACAAGTACTACGCAACGACAAGTGCGAGCGGCTACTGGCTGCTCGACAATATCTACAAACACTTCATGGACAGCAAGATCGACCCGGACGAGGTTGCAGCGACGCGGAAGGGCCGCATCGGCTTCTCGTTTCTCGCGTGCAGCCTATACCTGATCACCTTAGGCGCCAAGATCTTTCTGCCAAAGCCTATTGCGATCTCCGAGAAGATCATTGCCGAAAAGAACGACGATGAAGCCCGCGAGCGCAGCATCTGGTGGCCAACGCAGTGGAAGCGCGCCAACATGATGCTCACGTCGATCCTGCTGGGGCTCTTCCTCTGTCTCATGCTCGAGTTCTCGTTCTGGAGCTCGTTTGGGAACTACATGTTCTACGTGATCGTACTGACCGAGGTCGTGAATGCCCAAGTCGAAGGCTGGATCGAAGGTCGACTCAAAGAGGCGCTGCTCATTGCTCCGCTTGTCGCGGCGCTGAATCTCGTTGGTGGGCTCATGACGTTTGGCGCGACGGACTTTGGGGACTTTGTGATGGGCAACACGCTGGACTTCGGCATGATGCTGCTCATGCGCGTGTACGCTGACACAGCTTTAGAAGCGATTGGGGAGTTTATCTCGGGGATCTTTGGGTACTGCTTTGAGAAGCTCAAGGCTACTGCGATGGTGCTGCTCACGCTCTTCCGCAGCTTCAGTCGCTCGACTGTAGTCGCTGCAGCCCCAGCTGCTGATGCCACCGTCGAGCCAGAAGACCTGAAGAAGAAGAAAGAGGAGAAGAAGAAGAAGATAGGGGAGGCCGAGAAAGAGGAAGAAGGTGCGACGGTCGAACCGATCATCGACTTCTACGCTGACGCGTCCATGGAGCGCCTCGCGCTGTTCTACCAGCCGATCCTGATCCTGCTCATGATGTACTTTCGCGAAGAGCTTATGCTACCGATCATCTACAACATCCGGGAGAAGGACATGGAGATCTATCTGTGGTATTCGCTCATCATCCTCTTCTTCCAGCTCGTGGTTGAAGTGTTCGTGCTCAACGTCGTCGAGCTCTTTCAAGGCTGGAAGCTCTACGATTACCTAGTCTACTGCCGCTACCGGTTTCTGCAGCGCGAGCAGCGCTGGAAAGGGCTCGAGCCGAACCTGGACGAGTGCATTGAAGAGAACCTGCGCACGCTCGACCAGATGTGCTTCTCGTCGCAGTTCTTCATGATGTGCACGGTGCACATCACGGGCATTGTGTTCTTCGTCGTCGCGATCGAGATCATGGCGCGCGCCGAGTACAATCTCTTTGGAGACCCAGCGATGCCGATTCTGCTCGCGTTCGTGCTCAGCTGCACGTTGTTCGTGCACAAACTAGTCATATTCCTCGCCGTTCGCTTTGAAGTCTGGAAGATTAAGCACGAGAACACGACGTGGCTTGCGCCACCGGACGACGACGACGAATTTGGCGTGCCTAGGTGGGATGAGCTCGAGAAGATCAAAGGCGCGTCCCACGAAGCGTACCTAATGAACCAGCGCATCACGTCCGAGACGTTCCGCTTCAAGTTCCTCAACTACAACCGGCCGTGGATCGTGAACCAACTGCCATCGATCCTTACACCACGTACGCTTCGTCGCGCACGACCATACTTGCTCTCACAGTTTGCCAAGATCCTCGACAGCCTGAACCCGGCGATCTCGGATGACGACGAAGACAAGGATGGCGACGGGCGCCCACGGTTCGGGCCAGTGACGCTCTCGGCATCGTCGCGCACGATCATCCGGCTCTGGCTCGCGCGCGCGCGGCGCATCCAGCGGCTCAAGTCGGTCGTGCAGCCACTCATCCAGCAGGCGCGCAAGAGCGAGTGCGAGATGTGCCTCAGCCGCCGGCAGCTGCAGGTGGAACTTGCGATCCCGATTGAAGTACTCGGCGACAAGTTTGAGAGCCTCTCGCTCGCCGAGGAGTTCGACGTCGCCGGGTGGAAGGAGTTCTTCGCCAAGCACGAAAAGTTCAAGACGCTCTGTCTCAACTGCGTCGTGCACCTCAAGACGACCGAGTCTGAGGCGAGGAAGCGGGGCTTTGGAGGAGGTGACGGCGGGTACAACGGCGAGGGCTTTGGCGGTGGTTCCTATGGAAGCGTGCAGCTCAACGCCGTGTCCTACGCGCTCATGCAGAAGTGGTACCGGAAAGCACAGGACCGCGTGTTTGGCGAGAACGGCCGGCGGCGCAACCAGGTGGACGTGAGCGACGATGAAGAAGAGGCCATGGCGCGCCACTTTGAGTGGACCAAAAAGCCCGTGGCGCTGAACGCGGCGTCTACGGCGCTCGCGCGCAAGTGGCTCATGAATGCACGCCAGAGTCTGCGCGAGTCCGGTCGAGGACGAATCATGGCGCTGCCGGAGAACCTGAGCGCGCTGCACCCCGGGATGCGCTTTGGCGGCGGCGCAACGCCGATCCCCAAGCCCGCGATGAAGATGGGTGCGGCCGGCGGCGAGCTGGTTAAGATATCCAAGATGCGGCGAAAGTAGATGAGACCAGGTAGGCAGACTATGGTGGTGAGTTTGGTGTGCGCTCTGTGTATTTCGTAAGGACAAAAATGGACAATATAATAGGCTCTCCTCTCTCTCCCTGTCTTCTGAGTGGAAGCATGGTCTTGTGGTCTTTCTCTATGTGACCTTCTTGGACAAGTTCTTGAAGCCGATGCCGAGGCACGAGAGGAAGACGGTCTTGGTCGCCGGGTCGGGCTTGATCTTGAACGTGATGCCGAAGAAGTCTCGCAGGTGGCGCAGGTACTGGATCCTACGAGTAAGTACAAGAGTAGCAAAGACAGAAGCAAGAGGTTAGCTAGGTGATGAATGTGCTGGCTGGGCACTGGCAGCGAAGAACAGAAGACGCCTGGGTAGTACGTACGTGTAGGGCGTGAGTTTGCCGAAGCGCACTTTCGAGACGTCCTCGGGCGAGAGCGCCATGTAGAGCAACACGAGCGCCTGGTTGGCCGTGTCCACGCAGCCACCCTTGCTGATCTCTTCGCAAAGCAGGCTGGAGGCCAGCGACGCGACGTCCTCGGGGAGGTTCCCGCCCGTCGCGGCGGCTTCCGCGCCAAGGTACACACCCGTCGTGGTCTCGGCCACGAGCGAGAGCGCGAAGCCGGGCGACTGGCCCGATTCGACGCCCTTGTAGTGATCCGAGTAGATGTACACATCTGGCAGCAGCTTGTTGAACAGCCCGCGACTCGTCTCCACGATGCGGTTCGACGTCTGCGGCGACACACGCGTTGAGTACGCCACGCCACTACAGGAGAACAGACAAATAGGCGCAGTCACGATGGTTAGCATTGCAGCATATTAGAGGCAGCCTGACATGCAATGCGAAAATGGTGGCGTACCGTATTCTCTTGATGAAGCCTTCCTCCACGAGGTGGATCGAACACAGCTGACGCACGAGTGGGCAAACGAAGATCACCTCACCGCCGCCGAGTGGAGGCGCACCGCGCTTCTTGACCTTGAAGTCGAGCCCTTCGTCCAGCCCAAAGTGCTTCATGAGCGGCAGCGTTGTGGCCTTGAAGGCGTCTACCGACACGTCGACGTTGTCGTTCGTGATGCCGCGCAGCACGGCGTGCAACGGGAGCTTGCCGAACGGCGCGAGCGCGGCCAGCGCCTCGAGGAACCAGCCGATCGAGCGCTTGACGCCGCAGTCGTGCTCGATACGACCACCCACGATGAAGCCCGGCGAGTACTTAAGCTTCGTGCCGGTCTCGTTGATCTCAATCTGGCTGCCGTTCGTGATACGGTCCAGTAGGCGCAAGAAGTTGGCCTCAAAATCCGTGAGCCCCGGCTCCTCGTCCTCGGAGCGGATCTCCTCGATGCAGATCGGGCGGCCGCTCAGCGTCGCGCACACCAGGCGCTGGCGGAAGTGCGAGCAGCCCTGTACGCGCAGCATGGAGCCCTGGCGCTGCGTCTTCTTCACGCTCGTCTTGGTCGCCTGCTGCACCATTCTGTCCTATTGTATAGCTAGTAGTGTCCTGTGCAGTGGTGCGTGCGCAGCAGTCGTAGAGCAATTGCACGGCGCTTGGCGTTCACGGCGGCGTTGGGTTTTGATGAGCTGCTGGCGGTTGATTGATTTGGTTGGTGTGTTACGTCTGAGCAGTACCGTCGGATAGCATATTAGTGAGCTATTCATTGCATTCCCTCTCAAAAGCGATTAGATTTTGGTTTGATAGTGATGAAAATGAGGCATGTTTATCCAAATAGAAGACTCGGGATTACATTCGTACTTATCAGGAGTGTACTTCCGGATACGTTGTCACAGGGATTTGTAGTCAAACCTGCCACTCAGTTTTGACTACCAGCTCCGAAAAAACAGAACCTTGAAGGGATGTTGAGCCTCACGCTGGTCAAGATCACCAATGGTCCCCGCTGAACTCACTGAAGTGATCCCCCTCACGCACGTATCCAGCACAGCCTCATTTTGGCTGGAGGTCGTGATTATGCTCTGCAAGCAATTCGCCCTTCTTCTGATATGCATCGGCCTGTCCCTCTCTTTTTCTCTTCGCTTCGTCCACTCCCGTTCCTCTGTTGCAGTCGCACGCGAACGAACGAATCGTCAATGAGCAGCAGGACGCATACGTTGCATTCGGTTCGCATGCGAGGGTGGTTGGTGCGATTGATACGCTCATTCCCCATACTACTGGTTGGCTGGATTCCGTATCTACTTTGATATATATTTGCATGGCGTTGCTTGTATCGCAGTACATGCTCATCATGCGCAGGGATTCCATGGACATCACATTGATGCATGCGCTTGGGTTATCACGAAACCAAGTAGCCCGTCATCCGTTACAAAAGCGAAATGATGAAAGGGTGTCACGTGCCCCTCATGCAACGCGCGACTCGCTGGACGAAACGGACGGTCGCGAGCTCCATAAACACTTCTGACGTTGCGTTGGACAAGGACGAATCAATCATACACCCACTGCGCTGGCCATTTGCGGTATTAACGTTTGTCGAGGATGCGGCTATTTCCAGTTGCTTCATTTATTGTTCATTTCCAGCACCACCTTCGCATGTGCGTCGGAACCTGCCGCAGTGTCCCAGTTTTAATCTCTCTTCAGAAAGCCCTCCAGCCGTGTGACTTGCGCGCTTCCAACCATTTCCATGAGAGGTTTCATTTCCAGCAACCGCCAACCAGCGACTCTCGTGGCCACCGCCCGCCTACCCGTCCGCCTGCTCCTTAGTGGGTTGCTTCTGCGATCTTAGACCGTTACGACCCGCCTCTCAGCGCCTCAGTGAATCAAACTGAAAGAGCGAGCGGATCGGACTCGACGCGCTGACGACGCAGGCGGTCGCCGGCTGGCTGCTGCGTGATTGCGCCGGATTGCGCCGCTCCTCCTCCGCCACATTCCGCACTTGCCTCGCTCCAGCTCACGCACGATACAATACGCAAAGCTTTCGCATCCAGTCTGTCAGCTAACGAACGCATCCGGTCTGTCGCTCGCGTTCGTGTCGCCCTTCCTCTCCTCGGCGCTCATTTCTCTGCGACCGCTTCCGATTCCCTCACCTCGCCTTGCTCTGCTGCTTGCGCTTCACGCGGCGCGCGGTGCGTTTCTGGTGTTGCAGGCCTCCGCAAAGCCCAGTAGGCTCTCTCAAGTGTTTCTCTTTCAAAGCGTTCTTCCCATTCGTCTGCTGCTCATAGTTAAATCTTCGGCACGATGAACAAGATCCCGATTGTCAAACCGCAGCTCGCGCACGCCAAGACAAGCTCGTCGCGTGGTGCGAGCCTCATCAGCAGCCCCAAGGACAAGGTGAAGGACGATTTTGCCAAGAGCAGCAAGACTCCCTCCACAGTTGTCGAGTCCGCTTCGCTTGGTGCCAGCAACAACAACGTCAGCCATGAGGCGACAACCAGACAGCGCAAGAAGAGCGTCGACCAGCAAAACGAGGACACAGACGAGGCCGAGCCGCTGGTCGACCAGGTGGAGAAGTTCCACCCGGAGCTGCTGCCGCTGCTGCACCCCAACAGTTTGCCGGAGCAGCACCACCACTGGCAGGTAAGGGTCCCCGGTATCTTCAAAGGCCCACTCTCCATCCATAAGCTGACCTATTTGAATATGTATCCCCATGTAGCTCGACAATGTGTTTGACGCCGTGAAGCTGAGCCATTTCCTGCAAGATCGACTGCTCTGCCTGCCGGAACTCAACCGCAACTCGCCCTGCTACAGCGCGCGCAGCATCGTGCTGCTCTACACGAAGATTAAGTACCTGGAGACCTTCCCGCCGGCGCAGGTCGCAACGTACGCGGCCCGCGGTGACCACGAGTACGACGAAGTGCGCCTACTGCACCAGCTCAAGAGCGTATCGTCGAATGCCGAGATGGTCTCGCGCCTCGCGACGCTGCTGCACATCCCGTACCACGGCGACATGTGGAACGAGATCATCAAGTTCGTCGCGTGCGCGCTACCGTTCGCCGAGCAGACCGAGTCGCTGCTCATCCGTGGCTCGGACGAGCGCTCCGTGCTCTGTCCGACGTCCAAGACGAACAAGTACAACGGATCAACGATCCCCGCCGCGCCATCCGCATCCTCACAGCACATCGCGCGCGCGAGCTGCACGTGCTCGAGCATCCCGCTCGAGGGCTTCCAGCGCTGCGAGAAGCTCCGCCAGGAGTTGCTGCTCAACTCGCTTTCGATCAACCCGAACTCGCAGTCTGCGACCGAGTTCTTCGGCACCAAGATGACCGACGCGCGTCACCGCATCGCCGCGAGCTTGGGGGTCGGCGACCTCGTCCACGACGACACGATCCGCGTACTGCTCACACCCTCGGGCACGGATGCGGAGCTGCTCGCGACGTCTGCAGCGCTCGCTCGTGTTTTCTCCGGGCTGGAGCTGCTCGGCGGCACGCGCAAGGTCACGAGCATCATCTCAGCGCAGGGCGAGATCGGCCGTGGCTCCGCGAGTGCCTCGGGTGGCAAGCACTTCAGCGAGCTCACGCCGAGCGGTGAGCCCGCGACCCGCGATGAGTCGCTGCGCCAGTACCCGAGCGAGCTTGTGGAGGTGATCGAGCTCACGGGTCGCGACGACGATGGCCGCATCAAGTGCATCGACGACCACGTGACGCAGCTGGTGACGCAGCTGCTGGCTGACCCAAACGGCTCAAACGTTGTGCTGCTGCACGTGGTCATGGGCTCCAAGACGGGTTTCAACTCGCCGTCCATGGCGGCTGCCAATACGTTGTCGGCATTGTACCCGAACCGCCTGCTCGTGGTCGTAGACGCGTGCCAGATGCGTGTGAGCCTGAAAGCGTTCCGGGAGTTTGCGAGCCGCGGGTACATCACGCTCGTCACGGGCTCCAAGTTCTTTGGCGGCGCGCCGTTCTGCGGCGCCGTGCTCATGCCGATCCGCTGTGTGTACGAGATGGAGACGACCGCCGTGGAGGAGTACGCGGAGCTCTGCCACCCGCTGGGTCTCGAAGACTACTTCTCGAAATACGATTTCCCGGACTGCATGAAGCACGTGCGCGCGCGCATGGGCGCGTTCCTCAACGTTGGGCTGCTGCTGCGTTGGGAGAGCGCACTCTGCAACATGGAGCCGTACGCGCGCATCCCCGAACAGAGCGTCGAGGCCATCTGCAACATGTACGTGGGCGCCACCAAGCGCCAGCTGCGCAGCACGCACTGGCGCGCGCTCGTTCACGTGCTGGAAGCCGAAGATGGTTCTGCTGAACCAACCAATGACCGCCATCCAAGTGCGTCACCATCACTCATGCGTGTCACGCGTGACACTAGTGCACCCATCCCCACCGCCACAACAAGCGCAAGTTCAACAAGTGGCCACAACACAAACCCAACAAGCACAACAGCAAGCACAAGCGCAACAACTTGCCCAACAAACACAAGCGCAAGCACTGGCACTAGCAGCAAGATCATCACGCCAATGGACAGCATCGTGTCGTTCAAGGTATTCGACGAGCGCCGCCAGGAGCACCTGGACGCGGCGCGCATGCGCGACCTGCACACGCTGCTCTCCAAGGACCTCTCACACGTGCTCCCGGACGACGCTGTGGCCAAGAGCAAGTGTCTGCTGGGCCAGCCCGTGCAACTCGGCAAGCAACACGGCGCCGTGCTGCGCATCGCGCTCGGCGCCGACATGGTCAACGTCGTGTACTACCGCGGCCTTCGTGAAGGTATGCGCGCCGTGGTGGACGAGTACGTCAAGGAGGACGAGGTCGTGCTGCAGAAAATCGCGCTCATCCTGCGCAACTGGGAGCTGCTGCGCCAGCAGTACATCGAGGAGCGCGTCATGCAGCCGCTGCTCGAGCTGCCCAAGCCGCTCAGCGACTGGAACTTCAGTGTCAAGAAGACGCAGATCGCGCGCGTGGTGCGCAAGATGTGCGAAGACGGGATTGTTGGCTCATTGGCGCAGGCCCAGCAGCACCAACAGCCGTACCTGCGAGACGGCGACGACTCGAGCAAGCTCGCGGTGGTCTACGACCTGGACGCGATCGACATGGCGTTCCAGGCGCTGCTCACGTCGTTTCCGTCGCACTTTGAGCACCGGTTCGCGATGAAGTCGTGTCCTTTGGCT
The DNA here is from genome assembly GCA_038051095.1 of Globisporangium irregulare. Lineage (NCBI taxonomy): Eukaryota > Oomycota > Peronosporomycetes > Pythiales > Pythiaceae > Globisporangium > Globisporangium irregulare. The sequence continues at coordinate 54,387 of JALBZZ010000095.1, forward strand.
TTCTTCATCAAGCGCGCGATAGAAAATGACGTCGGACTCGAGTGTGCGTCGATCGTCGAGGTGCAGCACGCGCTGCGGCTCGGCTGCGCGCCATCCAAGATCGTGTTCGACAGTCCGTGTAAGACCCGGCGTGACATCGCGTTCGCGATCAACGCCGGCGTGGAAGTGAACGCCGACAATTTTGACGAGCTGCAGATCATCCGCGAGCACGCCGAGGAGCTCTTCCAGTCGAACTTCCCCGAGTGCACACCGCGGTTCGCGGGCCACTTGCCGCGCATCGGGCTGCGCGTGAACCCGCTGCTCGGTGCCGGCAGCAACGAGGTGCTGAGCGTATCGACCGTGCACTCCAAGTTCGGCGTGCCGCTCACACAGGCGAACCGCGCCAAGATCATCGAGTTCTTCCGGGAGAACCCGTGGATGACGGGGCTGCACTGTCACGTGGGCTCGCAGGGCTGTACACTTGAGATGCTTGCGCGCGGCGGGACGATCATCAGCGACCTCGCGAACGAGATCGACGCCGCGGCGGGCGTGAGCCGCGTCAAGGTGCTCAACATCGGCGGCGGACTGCCGTCCAACTACGAGAACGACGATGTCGCGCCGACGTTTGCCGAGTACGTCGACGTGCTGCGCACGAACGCGCCGCACTTGTTTGCTCGGAATGGCCGCACGATCCTAACGGAATTCGGTCGCAGTGTGAGTTCCAAGACCGGCTGGACGATCAGCGAGGTCGAGTACGTCAAGCAGCACGAGCTGGATCCGTGTGACGCTCAGCCACAGCAGCTGCAGCAGCAGCTGAGCCAGACGGCGATCATCCACGCCGGCTCGGATCTCTTCCTGCGCACATGCTACGTACCAGCGCTCTTCCCACATCGGCTCTCGGTGTACAAGTACGTTATTGTATTGTTGGTTGCTGTTCGCTTCTAACATGTGACTGACGGTTCTCCATTGTGTACCCACGATCAACACTCACTGACCTAATTTTGTGTACCCATGTTTGCTTGCCTGTCTGCAGCGCTGATGGCATGGAGTCGAATGCGCCACTCACCACGCAGAATATCGCCGGCCCGCTCTGCTTTGGAGGGGACGTCATTGGCCGCCATGTGGAGCTGCCGACGATCGCGCGCGGGGACTTTGTGGTGATCCACGACTCGGGCTCCAACACGATCTCGCTCTTCAGCCGCCACTGCAGCCGCCCGGCGCCCGCGGTCTACGGCTACCGCAGCAACGGCGACGACATCTCGATCGACCTGCTCAAGCCCGCCGAGACCCCCGAGGACGTCATGCGCTTCTGGGGCTAGATAGAGCCGAAGAGCCGAAGAAGCTACTGTCGATCTTTCGCTTTCGTTTGTAGTCTGTACGACGTCTCCGCCAGTAGTAGTCACCTTCGCTAGAATCAGCCATGTGATGGCTTGACTCATTCGTGTTTATAATAGCAACATTATTGTGAATACTTGGTAATGCTCCAAATGTTGCAACTTTCTCAATTGGCTCTTGACAGTCTGTCTTCTCTTACGATGTGAGAAATAAATCCAGGCCGCCGCTATGAAAAACTAGGATTGCGGTTTCTGGGAGCGCAATTTCGCCACGAGCGTCTGGATTTTGCCGTCCTTCAGGCGCACGAGCTGCTCCAGTTTCTGCACTTTCATCTCCAGAATCTGTAGCAAGACCATAGGAAACCGATGCCAAGTCACCAAAACCAATCAATCCTAGATTGATATTCGTCAGTGTATCAATAGGATCGCTGCTCGTACCTGGATGGTCTCGCGCTGCTCCGCGATCCTGTTGTCTCGCTCGAGGATCTCAGATCGCGTGTCGAACGATGCCACCGACTCGACACCGCTGTTCCCATAGACTTTGCTGCTGCTTGCGTGGTGCTCACTGGCGCTGTATCCTGGGAACCCATGGGGACTTGCGGCGATTTCTGCTTCGCCACACCCACCACCACCTCGCTCGTGCAAAGCGTCGCCAGCTACCAAGAGCTCTTTTATCTGCAAAATCGGCTCTCGCGCCTCTGACACTTTGTCAAAGGAAGAAGACACTTGATGGATCCGGACTGACGACATCCCACCTGGCGTCCCAGCGATTGAGCTGTTCCCACCACCACCGCCGCCGACACTGGGGCTGCTGTGACTCGCCATGTACACATCGTTGTCAAGTGGCCGCCTCGAGGTCGCCGACAGCGGCCGCTTCTCGCGATAGCTCGCGATCTAAAACAGTGCACATACACGTACGCACGCACACAGTCGTTAGCCTATTGTCTAGGGTCGTTGGATAGGCTCTATGAAAGCACTCAACCTTGAGCTGGAGCTTGACGAGCAGGTGCTCGACCGCCCCCGGTCGGCACTGCACGAGGTCGTCGATGTCGTCTTTGGAGAGGAAGATGTGGAGCTTCTTGAGCACTTTTCCTAACGTTCATCCATCCATGCGATGCCATCTATCAGTTAGACTCGGTGAGCATGCATGCAAATGGCCACTAGACACAGCAAATAGAGATGAACAGCGTACGGTTGAGCGTGTTCCAGTTGTAGAACTTCTGCTTGGCCGAGTTGGCGGGGCTGTAGTTGTGCATCTGCACGATCTTGGGGAAGTAGAACGCGACGACCTCAACCGTGAGGATACCGTCGCTGAAGTCGCGCGCGATGCTCTTCTTGGGCCGCGAGAGCGGGATCTCGTCGATCCACGCGTACAGCCGCTGCAGCGTCTCGTCGTCCAACGGTAGGTCCATCTTACCCTGGCAATCGATCGATCTCTCTTCTCAATGGCGATAAGCTCACACACAGCAGAGTCCCAACGCGGCACTGAAAGGACGCGAGAACCGCTATGAAGGGACTTGTTGGGGTATATATATATATATTGAGCTCTAAGATTGCAAAATCCTTTCTACATCAATTTCCAAAGCGACGCAGCGCGGCCTCGCTCATGAGCTTGCGCTTGTGCAGGTTCACACACTCGCTCGAGCAGTATTTGTACTCGAGGCGCAGGAAGGGCGACTTGCCGGCGTACTTGCCGCAGAGGTCACATGCCTTGCCCGCCGCGGCCTGACGCTCCTCCTCCTCCTTGCGCGCGAGCTCCTTCTGCTGCTCCTCGACGGCGTCCTTCTTCTGCTGCTTCTTGCGCTCCTTCGCGCGCTTGCGCTTCTCGGCCTCCTTGTCCTTCTTCTTCTGCTCCATCTCGGACGTCAGCGCGGTCGGGATCTGCGACGCAGAGTAGTCCCACGCGTCTGGGTGCTCGGCCATGAAGCGGCGGAACGCATTGCGCGTCTCCTTCGTGCTGCACAGAAAGTATGGCGGGCGGCTGCGCAAGTCCAGCAGCGACGGATTCGCGCCGCTCTCCAGCAAGTAGCTCACCATGTTCACCGAGTCCTTCGCCGCCGCGTGGTGCAGCGCAGTCATAAAGTTCAAGTCGACCGCGTTCACAACAATGTTCCCGTCAGTAGTCGAAGTGACATCCAGCTCCTTGAGCTTGCTGAGATCTCCGTCAAGGACTAGCTGGATGACAGGCGGGTACACTTCTGGCTCTTCTTCTTCAATGCCAGCGGCAAGTTCCCCTCCAACTTGGGCTGCTGATGCCTCTGTACTTTGTGTCTCAGCTGCCTTCTTCGACTTTGACGACGATGGCCTACTCTTCTTGGCCTTGCTCTCCGAAGGCGACACCTCTCCGGGCAACGGCGCAAAACGCACACTGCTGAGGTCCGAACGCACGCGGCAGAGCTCCTCGAAAGTCGGCCGGAACGTCGCGAACGGGATGCGGCGCAGGCGCTTGTCACTGGGCTGCAGCACGGGAGTCTTGCCCGCGAAGAACGTCGTTCGGTCCGTCTTCCCACTAGAAATAAAGATCAGGTCGGTCGACTGCAGCAGATCCTTCCACTGGACCAGCAGATCCGCGACGTCCTGCTTGAGGGCGGCCTCGTTGTATCGTCGCAGCGTCGCACCCGCTGACTTGGCTTTCCCGCCGGAGGCGTCGCTCGCAGACTGGCTCCCGCCCTGTTTCCGTCGCACCGTGTAGCGCTGGAACGTCTTATGACAGAGTGCCTTCTCTTTCTCAAAGATCGCGCCGGCAAAGCGACCACTGCGTAGCAGAAACACGGCCCACTTGAGCTTCGACGCACGCACTTGGTCCAGCGCCGTGTATGGATCAAAACTTTCCTCGTTAAAGTGCGGAAGGATGTTCTTGAACACCTTGAACATGCTCTTGCCGTCCGAGTACTCGACCACGGGCTCGGCGGTGGTGTACACGTCGTCGTCGTCGCCTACGTCCGAGGCCCCCGACGACGATGCCACCGACGACGATGCAGACGAGCCGTATCCTCCGTCACCTTGGCCTTCAGTGCTATCGCTTTTCTTCTTCTTGTTCGCCTTGCTGGTCTTCAGGAACTCGAGCGCGGCCTCTTCGCTGGGGATGATCGCAAGCCCCTTTCCTTTGCGCTTAAGGTTGAGGCAGTGCCAGTCGCTTCGAAAGTGTGCGTACTGGTCCGCGAGCGCATCAAACGCCGCGATCTCGCACGTGCCGCAGCGCAGCCCGATGAACTTCTGCGTGCCGTCGTGGATCGCCGACGTCTGCACTGCGAGGTGCGCGGCCGCGGCGTCTGCTGCGTCGGAGACGGCGGCGTCGTTGACAGTAGCTGCTCGCGTGAACTGGCGGTGCTCGCCCGCGACTGCACGCACGGTCCACTGCGCCACGCGCGCGTCCGTGAGGTCGCTGAGCGCGATGCGACCGTACGCGCGCTCGGTGGCGCTCTGCTTTGCGGTGGCGATTGCTGTGGCTTTTTTCCCCATCGTGGTGTGTGATGCGTGTGCTTGGCTGTGAATTGGAGAATACCCGTCGTCAGCCCAAGTGCTTGTCATGAGAGCCTCCGTAAAACCAGCTATCCTCGTTTGCTTTGATTTTGTAAGAGAATACCTTTTTAATATCATGGTCAAGGTCTATCAAATCAAACATAAGTGGGGAAAACAGCTATTTGATAGCTATATAAAGGTATTTTCACTACAAAAAGCAAGTTTGTTAGATGTCCTGGAAGCGATATAAAGAATGCTTGTCTAAAACGTGAGTGCTGGTTACACAGAATCAACCCGAGCCGGGTTTAGCAGAAGGTTCGTTGATTTGCGAGTATTGGCTTCGCACTTATGGAGATCTACACTGTACGTGGAAGTGCATCCGTTTTCGAACAGCGAGGAACGAAGACCAAGCATGTCGTCGCAAGCAGGTCTGGCGCGCATTGCGCTTGTGAACGTGCTCTGCTTCTTGTCGCTCGCGGCTCATGGGAAAGGTGAATATTGATACCTGTAGCTAAATCACACCACAGATACATCAGATAACCCACTCGCTCTTGCCTTCTACTGAACAGCGATGTGGACGGATCCAGGTACCGTCTCGCAAGGCGCATCCCCGGGCATCCTGGCATACTCCACGAAAGAAGCGATTGCGCGGTAAGAGAACCAATCTCCATTGTTCAAGCGCAAATGCAGAAAAAAACTCATTAGCGTCGTCTCATATCAGCATTAACGTGAAGAAGATCCGCTCTGCCGTTGCTGCCGCCAGTTCAAGCCGAGTCGCGCGTACCACTGCTCTGTGTGCGGTCGCTGCGTGCTCAAGATGGACCACCACTGCGTCTGGATGAACAACTGTGTTGGGCTGGGCAACCACAATTTCTTCTTCCAGTTCGCGCTCTATGTGTGCGCGCTCGCGCTCATTGCGACCTGGTTCACTGCGCGAGGCGAATACGAGCAGTGAGTTCGCTTACATGAGAGTGATGTCACACTATGAATCTCACTGACTGCTATTCTGCTTGCAGAAGCACTCGTCTGGAGTTGCTGCTTGTGCTGCTGCTTGTGGCCAAAGCCATTGTCTTTGTGGTCTTCACCGCGTTCGTGATGTGGGACCAGTACGAGGTGATCCTCACGGGCGTGATTCAGATCGACCGCCTCAAAGGCGAAGCGAGCATTGAAGAGTCTCGAGGTCTACGAGATCTTTGGCGGTGCAAGCGAGCAGTTCTCGCTGAGTTAGCTCCTGCTAGTGGACATCTAGTTCCCGTCGTGAGTCCCTACGAAGCAAGGGGCGCTAAGATGCAGTTAGCCTAGTCCAGCTAACCTTAGATCTGTTTGCCCTCACCTGCAGTGTTTGCTTGGAAGACCCTCAAGACCCAGATCCTAGGGTATGTCCTCAAAGAAGAGCTCAACTTCACGAAGTCCAGAGCAGCCGAGGTGGATTTATACGAAGACGATTGCGATTAAGAGATCGAGCCAGAGCCGGTGTCATGGTTCACAGCGACGACGCCCGCCTACTCGGAGGCGGGATGGACGATCGAGAGGCTCATGGATGACAACGTCTCGGATTGGTACGCGGCGCTCGCTACCAACTGAACCAACCACCGCAACAACGTCAATCCTCACCGTATGCGAGACGTGCTTTGTAGGTGCAACAAGGCTAAGGCGATGTAAATGCTGTCAGCATCTACTAGCAACACGAGGATCACTTGGCTTTTCATGTTCCAAAAGAACGTGTTGAAGTTTTTTGCTTCTGGTTCAGATGGTATCCTTTTAAAGGAGCATTTGCAATTTGATGGGGTAGGTTGACGTATCATCACTCTTAAGAGTGATGTTCATTGTTCAGAGTGAATGACATGCCTCCCTCTTTTCGAGTCGCTTTTCGAAACTTCAGGGTTTTTTGTTTCTGTCCGTTTTTCGCTGGTTTTGTATCTGAAAACCGGATTCGGTTGTCCTTTTACAACGAATTCTTGTTGTTGTCCGGTTTTCCGATACAAAACCAGCGAAAAACGGACACCTCAGAAGAATGACGTCCTTTGACAAATCTCTGACCATTTTTCCTCTATTTAAGAATCTATCCCTTTATAAGGAATACAGCTTTTGGAAAGATGTTGCAGCCGCTGGCTCGAATTTCTTGAATGGAGACTCTCTATTCAAGAAGTGGGTTCAGTCGATTAGCTCATCGGCACACTGTACCATGTCAAGCGGCACACTGTACCCTTCGCTTTCAGTTCTCCTTCGAAAACACACATGGAAAACGCCGCTCAAAACAAAAAACAGCATAAACATATACAAAACCCACGCAAAGCGAGACCGACCCCCGACCGATGAAGGCGAGCGCGCTGGAGAAGCGGCGCAAGGAGCAGGCGTGCGGCACGGGCTTCAACGTGCGCCTATGGTTCAACAGCGACCCGTGTGGTATCATCTGCGCCGTGCTCTCTTGGTTTCTTGTGCTCTACGCCGAGTGCACTGTCGTGGTGGGTCTTCCTCCCTTCACGTTTCTTCTTCTCCTTGATATATCGACCGATCCTATCTGCTAATAGTCGAGTACTGTCTTGCGCTCTCTGTGCGTAACAGGGTGTCGTTATCTACCCGTGGATGGGATTCTCGCTGCTGGGACTGGTGAACATCGGCGCGTTCACGATAATCTGTTTTTTGGCGCTGGTGTCGCATGGAAAAGGTCCGCTTACGCCTTGTCAGTTGAAGGGCGAGAGGAGATAGATATATCGCGTCGGCTCTGTTGTACGGCAATAAGCATCTTACCAACTTGTACGCTTGTACCGTGTTGCCTCTAGCGATGCTGACGGACCCTGGTGCGGTCCCACAGAGCGCGCTGCCGCTCGCGCTGATCGACTCGTCGAAAGAGGACATCGCACGGTGAGTCCTTTGGCTTTCACGCGGCACGATTTGATCTGTTGAGACTGCTTGACTGAACTCTCTGTTTTGTTGCCTTCATACCTGATAGCATTGAAGATCAGAAGTACCGCACGTGCCGTCGCTGTCGTCAATTCAAACCTGGTCGCGCGCACCACTGCTCGATCTGCGACCGCTGCGTGATCAAGATGGATCACCACTGTCCGTGGGTGAACAACTGCGTGGGATTGGGCAACCACAAGTTCTTCCTGCTCTTCATCTTCTACGTGTTCGTGCTCTCGCTCTACACACTCGTGCTCGTCTCGCTCCGCTACGCGCGCTGCGTGAATGAAAAGTATGTACTTGAAAAGATTGCCATCAGCAGGAGATCCCCACACTGACTAACCAACCATTGTGCTGCTGTGTATAAAAAACAAGCAGCTGTCCGAGCTACGGCGCGCTCCGCGTCGTGTTCCTCGTGCTTGAAGCCGTTCTCTTTGGGCTCTTCACGATGTGTATGATGTGCGACCAGTACAGCGTGATCACGACAGGCACGACACAGATCGACCGCTTCAAGGGCGAAGTGACGGACTCACTCGGCATCCGCGAGGTGTTTGGCGGCGCCAGCAAGCGCTTCGCGCTCCACTGGCTGCTGCCTGTGAGCATTTGGTTTCCGACGTACGTCTGTCGTATTTGCTTGATCGAGATCGTTGGTTTCATTCCAGGACAGATGATTTGTTTGTCCTAGATCGAAGCTGTTGGTGTTCCTGTTCTTGTCCTTTTTTTCTAAAGTGATTTTTTGTGTGTTGTGTCCTGTTTTATCCTGAATAGATCACTCAAGAATCAGATCCTCGGATACGTGCTCGAGTCAGAGCTGGCGTGCACGGAAGACGAGTCGACGGAGACGGACTCGTTCCTGCCCGACTCTCCGGACGCGTCGACGTCGGTGACGATGACCGAGACGCTCGAGGGTGGCTGGTCCGTTGAGAAGCGCGTGCCGAGCAGCTCGGTCCAGGTCGTGTAGCACTTGCGCGGGCGGGTTCTCCCAATTTCATATTGGTATCCAAAATCACAAAATGCCTCCAGTTTCTATTGTACTTCACTGTCTTTACCACCAAGGCGAAGGTGACAATGGAGCCAATTTCGCTCCACAAGTGGCCACAGAATGCACATCCAAATGCATCCACCAGATGGAATTTGGATCGGACTCGGAACTGCACACAACACGAATAGCCGCACAACCGAATGCATTCTCCATAGAAGATGCCAACAAGAAGACGATCACTGAACGACACGAAGATGTGATTAAAGTCCATTTCTTCCTGCTACGAATGTAAAAAAAGCACCCTCCTGACCTCCCTCTATGCAACACACTCGAATCACTAACTCCACACAAACAAACAGAGGGCAAACCAAACCAAACCAATCAAATAGGAAAAAGGAATGGGGAGGTGGGGGCGGCTTTTATCTTACAAGATATGGGCATGAAATAGAGAGGGGCTGGGGAGGACTCGCTCGAGGTGATGCGAGTTTGCTTGCTTGGCTGACTGGCTGAACGCGCTTACGCAATCACGCCAGCCTCCTTGAGCGCGCGGTGCGCGTTGCACGCATGCTTCTTCAGTCGCGGGTCCTCGATCGTCTGCCAGTCCGTCACCAGCTTCAGCACCTTGCCCGCGTTCTCTGCTTTTGCTAACTCGTCGTGGTACAACGGGCACAAGCTCTCTACCACATGGAGGCTTTCCCGCTGCACCTCTGGGTTCACGTCCGGTCCGCCGGCGGCGCAGTCCACGATGAACTGCCAGCCCTTGGACGCCACGAACGCCTGGCGACACTCGGGATGGTCACACAGACGCGACAGCGCCACGCCGACTAATCTCGCAACGTTGCTGTTCTTGGACTGGCCCAACGCGACGAGCTGTGGGATCAGCACCGCCATCTCTGGACGGGCGGCTTCATCCTGCGCCGACAGCGAGATCGCGCCGAGCACGCCCTGTAGCTGGGTGTCCACGTACTTGCTCTCAAGCAGTCCCTTGATAGCCATGACGCCGTCGCGGAGGTTCGCGCTCGTCAGCACGGATTTTGGCAACGCCTTTGGCGCTGGACGCTTGACACCAGCTCCCGGCTGGGTCTTCTCCACAAGGTACTGATTGCGCTTGAAAGAGGCCTTGAGCTCGCCGTACAGGTGCATCAGCGCCGTGATGTCGCCTTCCCGTCGCTGCACTTCCACGACGTACTCCTTGCTCGTCTTGAAGAAGATGATGTTGAGGTTCACGCGCTGGGCGCCGCCATTGCGGCGGTAGTCCACCTTCCACTTGCACTTGTCCGTCTTGAACTCAAAGTCCGTGTCCAGCTCGCACAGCTTGCGGCCGACCACGCTACACACGCGCTGGATCGCTTCCAGCTTCACGTGGAAGTGCGTGTGGAGCTCGAGGCGGAACGGGGGCGGCGGCAAGTCGCGTGGGGCCACACCGACGTACTTGGTTTTATCCGTGCGCACGCCAAAGCTCGGCGCGGCTTCCGACTTCTTGATCCCGATCGAGAATGCGCTTGGTCCGCCCACCTTCTGCTTGCCGGCAGCGAACGCCATCGGGCCGGCTGGCGGGGCGACACCCGCGGAGTCTCCCATCATGCCGAGCGGACCGCTCATGAGTCCCAGCGACGGCGGTCCCGCGGCTGAGATCGTCTTGGCCATCGATCGGTAGTGGATCTGATCGGGCTCGTCGCCAAGACCGAACGTGCGGTACACCGGCTTGGCGGCGGCGGCGGCAACGTCGTCCTGTTCGTGGGCGGCGGCACTGGCGGCGTCGACGGGAGTCGTCACCGAAGTCGCAGGCTTGCGCTCGTCGTCCGCTGCGTTCTTCTTGAGGTGTGCGTCCATACTGCTCTTCTCGTCGTCTCGTGTGTGCGTGCGTCTCGTGTTGCTCGGAGGCTCTCCGATCCGGTCTGGTCTCTCTGGAGGCGGCGCGCGATTTCGGGAAATGGGACCTGCTGCTGTTCCGCGCGTTGGCAAAAGGCTGCGCAGCGGCTGTTCTTCTTGTGAGTTTGTCCATAAATAGTGTCCGAACGATCGTGCTGCTTGTTGTGCGCGCAAGCTATTTTTGGAAATGCGTGCTTTTTTTATCCACAGAAAGCCAGGTAGGGCTAGGAGATATACCCCTACCCCCTTGTCATTTTCTAATGCTAATACGAGGTAAAAATATATTTAAAACGGATTATGGAAGCGGTTCGTTTGATGCGTTTCGCGGGTGAGCGCTGAAAGCCTTATCTGAAGTATATAGTATTTTGGTTATGATAAGATCCTGGCTGCTAAAACGTCAATTCAGTAAAATAAAGCTGACTGCGAGAAGCTGTAAACCGCGCGAGCAGCTGTAAAAGCGCCTCCGCCCAGATGACAAGCGAGAACACAACAGCGGAAAGACAGGAGCTTCTTCGGAGCCAGCTGGCGCGCGAGATCGGTCACACACGCTGGTAGATAGCGAGAGAGCAAGACGTGTAGCAGAGATCCAGAGCCGCCACCACCCGCCAGCCAGTCGACAATCACCTGCGTGAAGCCCATACAGGACGCTCTCGCGCTTGTCAAACTCAAAGGTGTCTCCCCACATACACATCTGCATTTTCATCATCACCATCAGCGGAGGACGATAATGAAACTTGAAGGACGGGTGGTGATCCGCATGCGCCATTGCTTTGCCACTTGCTGGTTTTGTATGGATGAATGTGATGAACAAATGGGTGGGGGTGATTTTGTATGGGCGAATGTATTCCATACTGTCGTCCATACAAAAATTCATTTTTTTCGAAAAAATAAATCAGCCGCGGAATTCGCGCGCACCTTTCGGGTCTTCACGCGAACTCTCAGCGCGCACGCAGAGAACGCGTCCTATTTTGTCACACACTGCAGACATCTTGATCTGAGTATGCTTTGCAGTGGTCGATATAACAGCCGGCACTGGATGTTGTTACAGACTGGCTAACCCCTCATGCACACGAAAAGGTACATTTGTTACCGATTTTGACCAAGTCGGTAGCA